>CABFWB010001054.1:112442-131232 GCA_902151455.1 Timema bartmani | reverse complement strand
AAAAAAAAAAAAACACACACACAAACTTCCCAAGTAAGTTAAGACAAATCAAAACTAGAACTAGAATACTTTAAATTTACATTTTGAAAACAGGACTGAAACTGTTTAAAATCCCTTGTATTTCCAAATCTTTTCAATAAAACTAATATTAATGAAACGGTACCTGGGCATGTATTTATTGTGGTAAGCTATGATTCCTGTAGTAAACCAGGAACTCAAAAGAAATGTCAGCAGAGTAAATGCTGCAATGCGGAAATGACTGAAACAAATAAGGTAAGACTATTGTCTCAATAAATTGCATGGCTAACAATCCTTCCAAATTTGTAATACAAGAACTTTTATGATTTTATGTAATCTTTTTGATTATTTTATAATTCTTAAAAAATAACTAATTATTAATCAAGTATTATTATTTGAAAGTTGGTTTGCTGCTGTAATTTTCGTGCGTAGTATTATATATTTTAAGTATGATGTATGAAAAAAGTGCATTGAGCAAATAACATTTAGTGATAAATAAAATGATAGAATATTAGGAAAATGGTAGAGCACAAATAAAAGTAACAACACTGACACATATTCACACACACTTCAATATTTCGATGTTATTGTAGCATCTTCCTCAGGAAGTAGTAGTAATTAACACTGACACATATTTACACACACTATTACTACTACTTCCTGAGGAAGATGCTACAATAGCATCGAAATATTGAAGTGTGTGTAAATATGTGTCAGTGTTGTTACTTTTATTTGTGCTCTATCATTTTCCTAATATTCTATCATTTTATTTATCACTAAATATTTTAAGTATGGATATTTTAGTTCCTTAACTTACTAAACAAAACAAAACAAGTTTAGGCAATTATTTGTCTGTAGTATGAAACATCAGTAACTGAATTTTTATAGTAAACCAACAACAACAAAACTGTTAAAATATATTATAAATTATTGTAAGATATTTATAGCTTCAAACTATATTTTGAAATTAAAATATCTCTCTAAGAATATTGGTTATTAAAATGTGATAATTTATTGTGAACAAAACAAAGTGTTAAAAAAAACTCTACTAAAGACTTACCTGACAGCGAGGATGAGAAGAACCGCCCCCAGAATGAAGAACTGAGTGTCATTAGCCAGGTACCAGCTCCACACCATGCACTGATGATGTACGAAGTATAACAAAGGGTGATTATGTTATGGCAGCCAAAGATATTTATCAACCACACACTTCTACTTGTTCTATTAATTATTGGAGTAATTGATCACAGCATTCACTATAGTAGCATTGCATTACTTTTTATAATAAAAATTAAATTAATGGTTCAGTGTCAATAAGAGGAGCCAATCTGACTCTCGACAAACTGAAAAAGTTTTCTAAAGGCACGGAACCGCGACACAGACGCTATGACTGGGAAACCAAAACGTAAAGCTATATCTATATTTTCAGAATATGATATCGAGATGGAGTATTCCTCACTAAAAAGCATAAATAACAGCGTTGGCTATTTGGTTAATATCTATATTAATAAAAATAAGTGTTTGTCTGCCTTTCTTTAGTATTGTGCAATATATACAATATGCAGAGATCTGGAATTTTAAAATCACTAGTCCCTGTGCACAAACATTTGCATTTCGAAGCTGGAATTTTAAATTTATGATTAGATTTTTTAAATTCAGGCTATAAAAAACTGGGCTGGGAAAAATGAAATGATATATTTTTTCTATCTGTTTGAAGCAAATAAAAGTATTGCACAGGGTGCTTCTGCTAGTTATTTATAACGGTGACTCAAAGTCGCTACATTTTATGACCAGGTTGATCTTGATAGGCAGTATGGCCATTTTTATACTATATACTATAGCAAGGCTTTTTGTGCTGGTATCTTGGTCATGATAACCAGATCGAAAATATGGTCATAGCATAAGTATCAATATGTTTTATTGGTATGCTCATCTCTAATCTGGATATCACAATTTGGTTTGAATATCAGCCGGTAGCACTAGAGTTGGTTTTTCACATTATGATTTTCAATGTTACATTTACGTCCTATTTCCATAATAATAGTGGGGTGTTTCCTTAAAATTTCTAAACTTCGTGTAAGTTTCAGATAGTCCAAGCAGCTAGTAAGGTGCATAAAACTAAAAAAAAAAAAAATCTCTAGAAAGGCATAAATATATAAATCATCATAATCATTTCTAGCCTGTGGCCGGGTTAGTTTAATAAACTGCCTCCATCTTCCTTTTACGTTCCACCTTTCTTTCTCCTTTAATTGCCTCCATTCTTCTCCTCTCACACACTTTTTGTTATCTGTTCCTCACACTCTTTTCTTGGTATCTCTTGTGGTCTTTTTTCTACATACTTTATATTCATAATTTTCTTTGGTATACTCTCTTTTTCCATCCTGATTACATGACCATACCATCACGGCTTTACTTCCTTCTGCAATCTCATTAATTCCCTGTACCCACACTATTTCCTGGAGAACATCATTCCTAACCCTGTCTCTCCTCGTGACAGCTAACATGCTTCTCACAAACTTCATTCCCATGGCATCCATTTTCCTGGTCTCTCTTAAATTTAATATCCATTTTTCCGCTGCATTTGTGACTATAGGTACAAATTACACCCTATGTAGTACTTCCTTACACCAAGAGCACTTCTCTTCTCCATAGCAAGTCTCTTACACACATATAGAACCGCTCCCATTGCTGCCATCTTAATAGATCCTCTTTACTCCCACCCTTCGACTCCAATATAATTCCAATATATTCCTATATATTTTACAAACTTTACCTTTCTCAGCTCTACTCCATCCAACTTTATAGCTTTACTAGAATCTACTAGAATTATTTAATAATGTGTAAATGTATAAATAAAAGAGTAAACAAATAATAAAAAACCATTTTTACATTAAATTATCTCCTTTTGCGGTATATTATAGAAAATAGAGCTTAGCCAGAATATATTAGATCATAGCAAAAATAAACTATGAAATATAAGAAAATACTCATCTTTAGCAAACAGCAGAGTTGAAATAACCTTGTATGTCATTTCAATCTTCTGCTAAGCTTAATAATATTTGTTGTTTTACATGGGATTAAAAACATTTTCAAAATCTCTTTAAATTAAAATTATCAATTGTTGCTGAAAAATTATAAAATATTTTTATGAAAACCATAACAATTTGAAAAATGGAGATATATATTTAAATTTCAATGGTGTTAAGATGGTCTACTATAGGAAATAAACATATTGTGCCCTCTGCTAACCCTGTAAGGTAGCAAGCTAATCTGACATGTTTCCGTTATGACTCAGCTTATTTATTATATGGCCACAGTGTAATCTGTAAAGATAAAACTGCCACCTTTCAAAGTAAACAAACAAACAACATAAGTAATTTAATTGCATTTTGTGGTAGAGCTATGTTGTAAATGAACTAGTTGTGTATTAATTTTGGTTTCCCAGACTTTCATTAGCAAACTATATAGTAATGTATGCACAAATGTTGTTTATTTCGAAACTAAGAACTATTCCAACTGAAATTTGTTTAGAATTAATTGAAGGCTTGTGAAGCAAAGCAGTCTATGCCCAATATTACTACTACATAGGGCTTACTACTGACCATATCCTCCACAGGAAACAATGTGTTGATGTAAAGGAGGTTCCTCCACCAGTAGTTGGGACAGTTGACATGGTCCAAGGTGGGGGGTTCAAATACTGAGTTGAAGTAGAACCACTTCATGGAAACCTCCGCCAAGCCCAGCACAAACATGTAGGGCACAGTCAGGCTAGGGTGAAACATATCACAACCTCATCAGTTGATTACTTGTAATGACACAGTGATACACGCTTTATTACTTTATTATTAGGTGTTCTGTCTTATGACAGGTCCATTCCTTTCGTCAGTGAACCTAGACCGCCAATGCAGCCTGTCCTCTGCTTCCTTCAGCTCCTAGAATTTCCTTCTTTCCTTCTGGGCATCCAATATTTTAATCCTCCTCCTTCCTAATCTCCTCTTTCCCTCAACCGTGCCTTCTATGATGCCTTGCAGAAGACCCTCTTGTAATATATAATAATGATTTATTTACTCTTTAGATGGGAACTAACTCTTTAATTTAAACCCAAAATTATAAGGTTATTTTAGAAAGGAAATATGAATGTTTTCTTAGGTTTGCATTTGTTATCAAGTCAAACTTGAGTCCTGAGTAGCTCCCACGTGTTGGTACACAGTATTTTTGAACGCCTGAAAACCCAGAATTCTAGTAAATTTTTGTTTTTAGGAGTGTGTGAAGCGTCAAAAACTTTGACCTTATTTCGAATATTCGTTCGCTTTGACTTTGATTAGAGAGTAAAATTCCAGATTTGACAGTTACGAAGCTTTACCAAAAAATTATTTAAAGTTAAAACACACATACTTTTTTTCTGCAGTTATTTTCATCACAAATTAGTGTTAATGTAAAAAAAAAGAAAAAAAAGTGAAAATTAGATTACATCTTGTGATAATTTAATTTATCATTTTAAGACGAAATATACTATGTATGCAATATAGTATTTTGTAAATTATATTTAATACTTAAATTTACGTAGTTATGCATGGTATAATGTTTTTGTCCAACATTATATATGTTTTTTAAATATTTGAACTTCGATTCGACTTCAGGAATATCTCATATCATTCAATTCGACTTCAAATTGAAAAAGTGGACTTTGCATACTCCTAATTGTTTCTTTCGCATGACACTTTTAAAATAGTTCATAACCACTATGCATAAGCCCCTCTGATTGGCAGAGAAAGCTTATCCCTTAACAATTTAAGGATACAAGACAAATAAATATAGCTTGGGATTCTCAGGCGGTAGCACAGCTCACCGCAGTCTATTGAAATTAATATTGGGTCAGGAGGAACGAAATGGTACAAATAGCACAATAGTGTGGGTAAACACACCAAGGATGATATAAGTTATTATTAAAATTATCATTTTTAAAAATATCTTGGAAAGTACCGCATGTCATGAAAATAGAAATGAAGATGTCCTTCTTAAATTATTGAATTTAAATAGTCTTTCCACATACACACTGCATCATTTCGGATCATGGGTAGCCTTGCAACATTTAAAATTTCAAGATTTTGGCCTTTATACAACGTGGGACCAAAACAATTAGATGATTAGTAACTTGAAAATTAACACTTTAATTGAAAAGTAAATATTCACTAGCTAAATAAAAGCAAGCTATACACTAAACTTTTTCACTTTTTGAAGATAATGTCATTCAGGTGAGCTCCACCGGACATCAGGCAAACCTCTGAACGTTGTCCATCACTTTCCTTGGCATAGATAGACTAATTGTTTCCACCCCACCCTGTACAATGAATGGTTTAGTATCTAACAAAGCTACAATCTAAATAGGAATGGATATTAGTCTAATACTTACATACTTTTCTCTTCAGCAATACAAGGGGACTAATTGGTAAATGGTATTTAATGTAAAATACATCATTTCAGTTGAAACTGGAAATAAAACTCACCAATATTAAACAAATGGTTCATTGTGTAATATAAAATTCATCCTACCAATATATTTTATTCAAACAATTTCTCAGGGTTTTCCCAGGGATCTTTAAATATCAAATTATGTTTCTGGAATCAAAGTAAATTATATTACACTATTATTTTATTATTTAATGTTCAGAAAGTTACAAGACAAATTAAACTATATTATCAAATTATTTGAATTGAACTTTAAACTGATAAAAATAGAAAATAAAATGTATCAATTATGTTAGTGTGGTAATTTTTCTTACCGTAGAAATCTGTATCCAAGCAATCCTAAGAATTGCATGAAGTTGGATAGAACTCCTGTGCTCATTGTGAGCTTTGTGACGTCAATCTTTGCCACTGTCCGGAAATACAGGAATGACACCAAGACGCCGCTGTGACGAACACAAACCGTTACAGATTTAAAACTTTAGAGGCAATCAATTCCAGGATGTTTTTAGCAATACGTCTTGACTACCCGTTTTGGATTACACCTATGTACTAATTACAGTCATATGTTAGGGGTTAGGAAGGTTAAATCTTATATTAAGTATACTCACATTTGCGTGGAGGGAGAATGGAAAACCACCCTCTATACCTGACTGGTATCGAACCGTGATTTCCCAATCATCGGCAGTCTAGTTCGTTGTGAGAGTAGCACCTTAGACCATATGGCCACCAATGTGGTTGTTACATTAATTGTATACCAAACAATTGTAGTACTCTATGTGACAGAAGTGTTCCTTGCACATTCCCTAGTCTTTCATAAACTTTAAAAGTCTCACCTGATGAAAAAAAATGTGTCGACCGAGAAAGCTCCATTGCTGATGGTTTGAAACAAAAATTCTTTTTCAACTAATCCTCGGTATTCCATATTATCTGAAAAGGTAAAATAAATATGTTCTTGAAATACCTATTCTATAGAAGCCTAAATTTTTAATGTTAAATTACAAAACTCAAATATATTATAATTATTTCCTGGCCCTTTCATGTATAGCAAAATAATGTTTCATGGTGGTGGTGTGTTACTTTATTATAATTTATATTGGTCTATAAAATGAAAAATGTTCACTAAATACTCCCAAGAGGTTGTTGGCTATGAATATATAAAGAGAGTTGTGTACTTCCTAACAAGTATTTATTTATATTGTGTTAAGCTGTTGGACCAATTTATGGGTGACAGAATGCACATGTGAACTTACTTACTCTATGACAATAGGAACTCCAAAGTCCATTGGCGCACTCACAAAAATATGCCACCTATCTCTATCCAGTCCACCTCATTACACACTATCCCTATCTTAAGCTAGTTCTATCCAGTCTCTCCCATTAAGCCCTATCTCTTTCAGGTCCATTCTAATGTTATCCTCCCATATGCGTTTAGGTCTTCACATTGGATTTTCCCGTCAATACCCTGAGCACGGCTGCATTTCTTTGAACAGCTTCCTCCTTACTTTCACCTAACAAAGCTATCCTAATAGCTCCATTGTACCGTTTTATCTCATGCCTTCATGCCTCATCACCCTAATAGCATACTCTAAGGTTAGATTAAAATGTAATGGAGAAAGTGTGTATCCTTGTTTCAACTCATTATGTGTTTTGAAAGTATCTGGTAAGTGACATTCAACCCATACCCTGCCACGCGTATCAGCCAAACATACCTCAATTGGCTTGACAAGTTTTTTGGGTATCCCAAACTTGACTAAAATTTATATAATTTGTTTCTTTGAATTGAAACATCGGCCTTTTTAAAATATATAATTGATGTGCCATAATGTTGTATTCACATTTTTTTCTAATATTTGACGAGTAGTAAAGATCTGGTCCGTTGTTGATCTATTTCATCGAAATCCACAATGATGATCCCCAATTATTTTCTCTACATATCATGTCAATCTCATTAAAATTAGTTTAGATACAATTTAGTATGCATAGATTAGTAAAAATATCAACAAAATCAGTTAATTCTAAGGCCCCAAATTCTAATCCCTTAGCTGATATTTAATCTATCTTATCAATCCCACTCAGAATTGTTGTAGCCAAGATCACTCTAGCATTGCTACTCTACATCTATGAGTATCTAATTTTAATCCCAATTAAAAATGTCAAGTGACCACTCTTTTTTATCAATTTGTCGAATATTTAGACTGAATTTAATTAAAGTCATTATTTATTTTGGTCAAAAAAAAAGTTTTTTCCAAATATAGACTCATGGACTATCAAGAAAATATCCAGTTTTCCATTTTATCTATCATGTTATTAATACCTGAGTACTTGAAGGCCACGATGCAAGTGTGTCCAAGGATGACCCAAGCCATACTGATGGATCTCAGCCCATGAATGGTTGGAATGGTGTCCTCACCAACAGTCTGGTCGCAGATAGTCTTCAGGTTGAGACGCACAGAGAATGACAACACCACCTCAGACCATATGCCTATAGGTATGAGTTAACAAGGAGGTTTGCATCATTGTCAAGTAAGGTCACGCGAAGCTTCAAAATGTTGAAGTCAAAGGTCGAATATCCTTTGCTTTGACAACCTCATAAGCCTTTGCATATTTGAAGCAATTTGAATAAAAAAGAAAACTATGATATATTATGAGCAGATTTTTTAAAATTCACTATATATATATCAACATGTAATTATTTTTAGAACAGTTACCAAACAGTATTTTACAGCCAACTAGTGATTAAATGACATCAATTATGTAAGCACAGATAAACTCAGATGTGTCACCATAAAATAACAATAACGTGCTTTGTTATTTATAACACATTTCT
Organism: Timema bartmani; assembly: GCA_902151455.1. Classification (NCBI taxonomy): domain Eukaryota; kingdom Metazoa; phylum Arthropoda; class Insecta; order Phasmatodea; family Timematidae; genus Timema; species Timema bartmani. The sequence goes on along the minus strand of CABFWB010001054.1, from coordinate 122,918 downwards.
CTTTACCTAGATGCAGTGAAGGATTTAATTATGTCGGAGTCTTGGTGCGGCATACAGTGTGGGTGTTCCCATAAACCTATGTAAATTACATCAAAGTGTGTCTGAGGAAAGGTAAAAACCAAGCAATTGTTTGATTTAAAAAAAAGTAATAGTAACAGAGTAAAAGGAAGAAGGCTACATAAAGACTTCACTAAAACACTCACTATATAGCAACTTTCCTTACTTTCTTTGCAATAAACATGTCAATAATGTATTTAAAGTCCATTTCATGAAGTATATCACAAGTAGTCACAAAACAAGAAGGCATGTACAAGATAAAATTAGAAATAATGTTTTCTTTCTTGTGGGAGTTTATGAGGGCCCCAAAGTGATTGCCCCCTCCCTGGTCTTAAATCTGGCATTGCCTACATGCACTTAATGGATAGTTTGGAAATCAAAAGTAGTATTATGTTAAATCAATAAAAACATGATGATCTGCTTCGAATCTTTCAAGCTAAGCTACAACTTGACTTCATATTTAAAAAGTGACCTTCACACACCCCTATTGTTGAGTACTTACACTTAGGATCACCTTCACAATGTCTTCTTGCATTGTTAAACTCTTGCAATTTAACCAGAAGTATGGCACTTGCTCATTTCCATCTATGATTCTACCTTCAAGTCATTCACATAGTCAACGATTTTGATTAATAAACAAAGAATTTAACCAGGAATTGTAAAAATGGCTCTCATAGAATGTTACTATACAAATGTTTCATTTTTGAAATTATTATAAATAATTTGTTGTACTTATAAATAATTTAAATTTTCCAGTCACAGACATTTGGAATAGACAAAGTCAAATACTATATAGCAAGGGTCAGACACCTTTTAAGCATGAAGAGCTATTTTCCAAAATATGTTTTACTCTGGGTCTGCCAAAAAACTTGATTTTTATATTTGAATTTTCACCTTTTACTTTTGTATTTATTAGTGACAAGTTGAGAATATAAATATTTTAAATGTAATGAACAAAACATAAACTATAATATTATCATTCGTCAGTTTTAAATATTTGAGCCTCAAATTTTGAGGCATGTTACAAAGTGGGCTTATTGTTAAAAACTTGTGTATGAAGATATTGAATAATAAATTTTTGACTAATGAGGACTACATAACAAAGAAGTTGAATTTCAAATAATACTTGACAACCATCCTGTTATCTATCAAACTAAACTATTTAACAAAAAATATACAAAATATAAGGCGGGCACTTAAAATCTGTCAAGAGGGTGCCCACGGGAACCGCGTTGTCGACCCCTGCATATAGTGTTTAGGTTTTTTTTAGCATCACATCTTACTACCTGCTCAGGTTACAGCCCTGTATACCAATTTACACAATTGTGTTAAGGATTGGAAAGGTTAGGTTTAGATAAAGTGTACCCGTATTTGCATGGAGGCAAAGTTTAAATCCATTTAGGAAAACTCACTCAGTTTAGACAGTCATTGAGGTGTAACTTATAAATAGCATATGGTGCACACAAATCATTAACAGGCACTATTGCCATGTACAGTACCTTCTTTAGCAAATATCCTTTTCCTAGCACCAATAATGCATTTTTTTTTAAATGATAATTTCTAATATAGTTAATAGTTCAACATAACAATCCATTGACTATTCTTATCAATGACTAATTCCAATATTGGTGTGGGCAGCATACTACAAACGTAAAACATTGAAACACATTAATATTTAATTTCTCAATTATTTTTTAAATATGCATATAGATCTGGAAACATTGTCTATTATTGGTCAGTCATCTACTAAAGGTAAAATGTGTTTTTTTACATACACAATTTTACCCACTAACAAAAATAATTCAAGCCTCTAATGAAATAAAACTCAGTGTTATTTATTTATTTATTTATTTATTTAATAGTTACCTTATGTAAATAAAAGAAGAAAGCCTGACGTTTTTAATATTTGAAATATTCTTTAAATACCGGTAGTTTTAAATTAGTACATTTAACAAATAATTTAAAGGGTAGGAATGAAAGTAATTTAGATAAGATGGAGAAACTAAATGGATGAGCTGTATGAGTAAAAACACCCCCAGTAGGCTAACACCTATTTAGGATTTGAACTTTGACCTGAGCCCCATTTTTGGCCAGTGGTGTAAATAGCATTTTAACAACTGTAATACTGTTTGATATAACTGGTTACAGGCTCACATTGACTCACCGATGTTTTCCACATTTCATGAAAAACTTTGAACATAGCCATTATATGATATATTCCTTGCAATATTATTGTACCAGTCTACTGATTTATTTTATTCTAAATTCAGAAGTGTATAGTACTTTATCTACATACTTGTAAGTTCCTGATATTGTCTGGTAGATAACTTACTTAACTGGGGTGCGTCTTCAATGTTCTGTGGTGGCAATACTTCATTGCATATACTCCTGTTATAAATTGCAATGTTTCCATTATTCTCCTTCATCCCTGAAAAATAAAAACAATAACTGTACCAAAAGATTGGTTTGAGGCTTAGTGAAAATAATTTTAAACCTTCATAGATTGACATTGAGATATGATTTTTCACACTGAAATAAATATCTCAACATTATCTGACTAGGTAAGATAAAAACTAATAGTAATTGCTGGACTAAAGTTTGTTGGTGTACTTTATATATTTGAGGTATTTAACTTTCACTTTCTGAATCGTCTTGTTATATCCTCACACGGGAATTTATATGAGCGAGATTATAGGGGTTTACCCAATTTTGTCAGGAAAGGTATTTTTACATACCTTTCAGGGCACTTTTACATGCTACAATCGACATAAGACCGACAGCTTTACTTCCCCTCTGAAGGAAGTTGAAGTTTTTATTGCTCAGTAAAAATACATCGACCCCGGCTAGGTTTGAACCCCTGAACACCAGGTCTTGAGGCGAGAACTTTGGTGTTAAACATGAAACAAGCGGCGGCTGTCAATATTTAATTTAAGTGTGAAATTAAGTACCTTATAATGTATCAGTTCAATTTTTTTGAGAGCTTAAATAATGACCACCCACTTCAATGGTTGAACGAGCTAAGGTGTCACCTTGTGATAGATCTGGTGATAGTGGAGAGACCGAGGTTTGAATGCCAGTCGGGTGTATTGAGGATGGTTTTTCCTAAGTGGTTTCTCGCTCTACTTCCATGTAGATGTTGGAAGATTACCTCTAAAATGCTTCCTTACTCATCCCTACCTCACTAGAGTAATTATCATGTAACAGATTGCAACCTGAACCTGAACAGGTAATAAGACAGGGTGATAAAAAAAAAGCTTTTTTATTTAAAACATCTGTGCGGCGTGTCCCACTACCCACCCAGGCTATTCACATATTTACATTTACAGGGTACATATGAGGAAGGTTAAGGAGGAGTGGCAAACTACTTATGAAAATCTTCCCTTAGAACACACGGTTAGGATTCAAACCTAGACCTCCACATCCAAATAAATCCAGTAAATCGTTAGAGTGACGCCTTAGACCAAGAAAACCTTCAATGTTTGCTGTATGTTTGTTTATGGTAGCTTGAAAATTGAATATAGTAAAGTTTTTAACTGATCTACAGCTCCTTTGTTATGTCATCGACCAGTTTGCTAATTATCGGGGTACTTCAGTTCCCTTCTTCACTAATGTACCCAGAAAATTACATAATTATGTGTTTTAGTGTGTTTTGATTGTGCTCTTTGAGGCCTCCAGTTTTCTGGTAAGCGTGTGGGTCTTGCCCTTCTATACTCCTTTATTATTTATTTAAAATAGCCGTTTGGCGCCATTTTTCCTCAGTTTGGTAGTTATAAGCATATGGCAATAGAAAAACTTTAAGTGCTTGAGTTAATGTGTTGTAACCTACCATTACTGATATTGTTGTTATTACTGGTGACTGTTAGTCCGTTAGTGGGATCCAGTAACTCGGCTTTGTTTATCGCTGGCTGTCCGATACGAGCTATTTCATATGAGATGTTATTGGAGAAAGAATGAGTGCTCTTGTGCTCCAGGTATGAGTCATAGCCAGTTCCAATAATCAGCATCACCACCATGAAGGACGAAAAACCTCTGAAAATATAAATAAATATATCTAGGGATAATATGCACTGAGTTTCAACCGTGGTCCATTTATTTTAGGTTTTGTGCTTCAATATATTAATCGGATTGTTTTGATGTTGAAATTTAGTCTTTTGGCCAGTGGTACACTCATAAACTTACTTTGATGGTTGGTTAGGATTAGCAAGTAATGGATCAAAGCTATTATTTTTGAATTCTTTTTTCAAAATGAGAATTTTAGGGGCACATTAATGTAGATATATGAAGGTATTCCTTTTGAATATTAAGTCTTAGTTATAGTCTTAAAATTTAGGCTACGATGTAGAACTATCTTCAGTGCTTTAATTATGGTAATACTTCATAGACTTTAAACTTGTATCAAAATTATTTTAATAGCTATTGGATGGGAGGGGGCATAAATGGCTTGATTGTCCCCATTACTATCCCCCCCCCCCCCTTCCCCCCCCCCTCCTTGTTGCACCATTTATTGGGACTCTATTTATGGTATGAGTGGTTAAGTTAACTATATAATTACACTCCCAAGAACCAATAACATGTGTGCTAAGTGCTTGTTAAAGCAATAACAATACAACAACTTGTAGGTTACTAGACCAAGAGTTTGCTATATGTGTTTGTATGTCAGGTACTTAGTGAGGTTGAAGTCACCACAAATTGAAATAGACTGGAAATCACCGCGAGTTAAAATGGGATTGAAATCATCACATCTATAAATGGGATGAAATTAGCTATAGGCCTATGCTAAGGTGGGATATAAGTTATTATATTTTAAAATGTAATGGAAATCATTGCAAGCTAAGGTGCAATGGTAGTTATTGCTAGTAAAGATGGAATAAAACTCATAGTGCTTAAAAGATAAATAGAAGTCACTGTAAGCTTAGATATGATGGTAGTTACTGCTAACAAAGATGGATTAAAAATCATAATACTTAAAAGATAAATAGAAGTCACTGCAAGTTAAGATGTAATAATAGTTACTGTTAGTAAAGATGGAATAGAAACCATAGTGCCTATAAAATATATAGAAGTCACTTCAGTGATGGAAGTTCTCATGAATCAAAATATTAATGTCAACCATATTTAGGCTTATCCTATAACATTTTTTAAAAATAAATGAAAAAAGTTTCAGTTTTTTTATATCTGATTTAAAGAATAGATGATTATTAATATTTTAAAATTCATCCACCACCATCATGAAATTTAGTCACAACTTTAGAGATACTATAGTAAATGTAGGCTAAGTTTGATTAAGTTGGCTTGTTAAGTAGGTAGAGCTACCTATGTCAAAACAATAAGCGGTTAAAAATATCAAGTGGGTCAAATTTGTTGGGATAAAAAATTAATGCCTATCCTGTTTATGGTTTTAATAAGCTTTTTTGGTTTTTTAAAGTGTAGTATTGACTAAATTATATAGTAGATTCCAGAGTACAACCTTTTAAAATAAACTTAACATTAAATTACTAACATTAATGACACTTTGATTGTTTACTCTTTATAAAAAAATTAAGAAGTATTTTTTTTATCATTAATGAACATTAATATCTCAGTGTTTTAGTACTATAAAAATATGGCTTAGTTTATCATTATTATGTAAATAATTGAGCTAAGCTTAGATTAATAATTTCTGTTACATTTTGGCTGGTGAACAATGCCACACATTTTTTACAAAAGATGTGACAACCCTAGCCCGAGTAATCTNGGGGGGGGGGGGGAATTGTTTTTTAACAGTGATCGATTATGTAAGTAGCAAATTTAGTAAAAATCCTTTGAAATAAATTTATTTATGAGTTTTGGCCTGCCTCATACTATTTTCTCCTGTACCATAGTTTTAAGGCAATCTGATTTCAACCTTTAGTTTTTAAAGTATTTTATTTGTATAAGAAAAATATATATACAAAATTTATTAATTTTCAAAAATTTGGCTTTGCTTTGATTCTCATTTATGAACAAATTATACAATTTTAAAAACCAAAGTTGAAGACTTTATTTTACTTTTTGAGACAATTGCAGCAATTCATATTTTTGTGATATTTTTAGGGGAGACTATGAATGAATGTACAAAGTTTAATTGATTTATTTTTCTATGTTTGATAGCATAACCTCTTAAAATGTTTTAAAAATTATTTTGACTAGTTTAGACTTTAAAGATTTTTTATGCACAGTATCAACATACAAAAGATCATGACAACTGTAGGTATTAGCTGAGTATTTCAGGCTACATTTTACCACTTAAGCACTTGAAATGCACAAAATACCTAATTTGTTATTTAACTTTAGTTATATGTCTTTAAAGTTAGCCGTGAGTATTGCTCAAATCTATCAAATGTTTTAAGAGCTATCGAAGGAAATGAATGAATTGGTATGTTAACTATTTCATAGGAAGATTTCAAACAAATTTGTTTAAGACCTCACTACAATATACCACTTAGGTGCAGGAATATGCTAAATAGTTCTCAAACGAATTTTAAACTATTTTTTGTTTTTACATTTTAACTTTCTTTAATTGTAACCGTTGTTTAACTAACAAACTTGACTTTCAAAATAAATATTTTAAGAATTCTCTTTAATATTTTAATTGCTCTTATAAAAAATAGAACCATCATCATCAACTGTTTCCAGCCCGTAGCTGGATCATTTTAGTAAAATGCCTTCATCTTCCTCTATCCTTCCACAACTCTTCCTCCTTTCATTTATTCCATTACTCTCCTCTCACTTTAACACTTTCTGTTATCTGCTTCTTCCATCTTTTTCTTGGCCTCACCAGCAGTATTTTCCCCGCATACTTCATTTCCAACATTTTATTCAGCATCCTCTCTTTTTCCATCCTCATTACATGCCCATACTATCACAGTCTTGCTTCCTCTACTATCTCATGTATTCCCTGTACCCCAACTCCCGATAACTTCATTCCTGATTTTATTTCTCCTCATGACAGATAGCTAATAAAATCATATTGATAAATTTTAATGATTTATTACCATAACCACATTAAACTTTAATATTTACATCGTTTTTATTGCAATAAAAATGTTAGGAAAGTCACAGACAATGCTTATTTTAGAGAAAAAGCTTGTTGAAAAATAAGGCAAATGGGTTCCCCAACAAAATCATTGAATGTTAAAAACAATTCAAATCTCAATTGAAAACCCCCTTAATCTTTATTGCAGAGCATACTTGACTTATATAAGGATATTAAAAGTAGTTACACATCTGATAAGCATGAAGGAAAGTACATTTTACAATGACAATTTCTACAAGACAAGTATTTCTATTTGATGGTTGTATGTTAATTCACACATGTGATTACGCTTGTACACACTCAAAATATAATTGCAATAGTTTACGTTTCAAATCACATCACGACTAACTCACACTAGTATCCAGAAGGTGGTGTCCTCCCAGATGTTGAAGCTGTGGTGTGGGGACCTCACATTAGACACTGCCACAGTCCTTAGTTCGTTCCCGACCAACGAAGAGAGTTCCAGTAGTAACTGAGCGTCCTCTGACTTGCATGAATAAGGCAGGCACAGGCCTATGTGAAGATTGCGAATCTGTATATAAGAAGAATACAAGTTATTTCAATTTAGTTTTAGAAATATTTTGTTTGGGTTTGGTCAGTAAGTTTGAATGGATGTCTTTATATGAACTTAACACATGTAATATATTGTAATGGACAGGGGCACACACACGGGGGGGAGGGGGAGTCCACCGGGTTCGGACCCCCTCCCCCGGCGAACATAAAAGATAAATAAAATTATAATACAAAGCAATGATTTAGCAATGTTAAATCCCCTTCATGTTATTAATATGTATATAATCTATTGAAATTATTATTTATCATTACAGTAAATAGCTATATGTAACGCTTTAGATTACACTGCATAATCTTTATGTAGTCTCATAAAATAATTGGTAATTTGTTCAAAGTATGAATCGTACACAAGTAAAGGTTTGGATTGACTGTTGACTTGTAACTTCTTTACTTTGAACCCCTCCTAAGAAGAATTTTTGTGAGCGCCCCTGGTGATGGGGACACAACATCAGCTTCTGTAGGATAGTGATATAAACCTCCACCGGAGCAGTGCAAATTACTGTATGCTGTGACTAACGTTAGACGACATAACCTCCTGTATATCATTGATATAAACCTCCACCAGAGCAGTGCAAATTACTGTATGTCTGTGACTAACGTTAGGTGACATAAGCTCCTGTATATCATTGATATAAACCTCCACCGGAGCAGTGCAAATTACTGTATGTTGTGACTAACGTTAGGCGAGATTTCGGCGACTAGTCCCAGCTCGACTCGTAGCTTGTAAAATCCCAGGAGGAAGGGCGAAGGTAGGGAGGTGTTACGAGGGTCTCGAACACCCAGACTCTCGCATAGGGAGGCTGACCCTAGCCAGAAGCTGTTTCCGAAGAAGAAGCCGGTGGTGTAGCGGCCGGTCGCATCGTCCACTGTAAAAACAACAAATGTACGAACTTGTTACTATTTAATATTTTTATTGCATTGATTTGATTTGATGGGCTACTAACTGGTTCTTCATTTGTTCATTTATGAACCAAAAAAAACATTTTTGAAAAAATAATTACAGTAACTCACTTTTAATTGGATTTATAGTTAAAAATATCTGGTTAAGTGTTGACACCTTCACTGTGTCAGGTCGAGGCTCGAACCCTGATCTCTCCATCACTGGAAAGCCAAACTAAATATTTGGTATTTAGTTCACGTACCCATCGATGTAGGTAGTTATTAATTAAATCGTTTACTTTTTATAGTTTTATATCCTATTTGAATTGAATTTTATAAACAGGATAACATTAAATATTGCGACACAATCTTAGTTTATTGTGATTTGAAATACAATTTTAAAAGACAAGTTCTTAGTGCTCGACTCTTAAATTAACTTTTCTCCTTAAAAAATATATTCAGTATTATTATTATATGGTAACAATTTAATTACATTAGGGCCTATTACTCTAAATATGAATTAAAATAAAAAAATATTTTTAAGACCTAATTAAATATTTCCTATATATTGGCGTAGGGATGTGGTGACCACGTCGCCTAGTGTCCTTGACAATACAATCAGCCAGCCGAGTGACTCCCGGGAAAAGTAGTACCAAGTGCCAACGGTCTCTTATGAGGGCGAATGAGCGGATATGGATCAAGGGCATCCTCTTGTCTTTGGGGGTGATTCCTCACCTCCAAAGGTGAATGACCCGCAATGACATAGGAAGTGAAATTCAAGGGGAAGCCACCGCATTCAAGATCCTCTGGATTCCCAAGGAACAACAGTTTATGAGATATGAAGCGTGCTCTAAGGAAACGTATTGGAACATGGAATGTTCGAACACTTCTCCAAAGTGGGAAGCTTGAAAATTTTAAAATTGAGATGAAAAATATGATAGTGGACATGCTAGGAATAGCAGAATTGATGTGGCCCGCTAATGGAGACATATGAAGTGGAAATTACCGAGTAACACATTCACACGAGTACTAATAAGGGTAGGTCAGGAGCAGGAGGAGTAGGAATGGTGTTTAATAAGGAGATGGGATGAAGAGTCGAGGGGTGTGTGCAATATGGTGGACGAATTATAGTAGTCAAAGAGACAAAACCGAAGGATACTGTCTAATAAAAATATAATAATAATAATAATAATAATAATCGACTTTAATGGCGAAGTTAAGGCTACCGCCTTTTCTTATACTTAACCAATACAATTAAAATGAAATTTAACAAAATGACATAGTAGGCTTATATAAAAACACACAAAAAAGGTATAAAAATTAGAGCTAAGATACACAAGGATTATGTAATATGAAAACGCACACACACACACAAACAAAGTGTGATTACGTCTCACACTCCTCAATCTCACGAATGAGCTTCCACACGCAGCTTATTTGCGACTTTTCGCTTGAAACCATTCAATTCTAATTTCTTTACATCGTTGGTTAGGGTATTCCATGAACGAGAAGCTGAAACAGTGAAAGAATTTGAGTAATGATTGGAATTATGAAGGGGAATGAATAAAGTTGAGTTTTCTTGTGATCGAGTGTTGAAATTATTATTAGAGTTGAGTGAGCGTATACGTGAAGAAAGGTATTGTGGGGAGTTGGAAGTCAATAGTTTCTTTATGATGGTCATCGAGTGTAGAGTTCGTCTTTCTTTAAGTCGTAGCCAAGTTAGTCTCTTATAGTATGGGGAAATATGATCACGTGACCGGAGGTCGAATATAAATCGAACACATGTGTTTTGGAGTCTTTGTAGTCTTGCCGCAAGGTCAGCTGTCAGGTCATTATATACTACATCACAATAGTCGAAAAGCGGGAAGATAAGGGATTGGATAAGAGTGGATTTAATATTCATTGGTATAAAT
>CABFWB010001054.1:79860-101295 GCA_902151455.1 Timema bartmani | reverse complement strand
TTAAGAAACCCCAACCTACTACACCCGATTAGGATTCGAACCCCAGTCTTTTTTGTCACCGGAAGGCCAGACTTGATTAACCAGACACCTTTGTTCACTTACCCCACTGGTTCGAGTCCTAATACAATACTTTTGAATTTGCACTGTTAGTTTTCCCCGGTTTTCGCTGTGTATATGATTGTTGTTTAAGTTACTATTGTTTAAAATGCGTTAGCATACACTACTTATCTTGACTTATATTTTGTCACTAGTTGAGCAAAGATTTATATTTGAGTTTTTACTCCCCCTAAAAGTAGCCTTTTATGAGGATTAATAGCCTGTTGGCTACCCCAACTTTATAGCGCTTTTTTTAGAATGAATCATTTCAAAGAAAGCATTGATTATATTACCAGGTAAAAGTCGTGTGGGAGGAAGTTGAGGGAGGCAAAAAATAATTTGAATTCATCTTCCCCCCCCCCTCCACTCCCCCCACCGCCAAATTTCCATTTAGTTTGTTGTAGACTTTTTTTTAAATGTTTACTTATTAATTTTATTCTGAAAATTGAAAAATGACACCTGGACACGGTATATGATATCTAGATGGAGTAATTCCCACTAATAAGCATAAATAATTGCTCCGGCTATTAATTCTTAATATTATTAATTTTAGTCAGAATATCTCTATAAATATGTGAGAATGGGAAGCCGTGATGAATATAAATTGTATAAAGGAGTTGCTAATTTGAAGAAGAATAAAGTTTGCAATCTATGCCAGAAAGAGAGCGTATAAGCCCCTGTAGCATTCTAATGCCAGCCTGTTTAACTCAAGAGATGACAGGATTGCCTAACTTTGAATAACGCAGGCGCTTCTCACAGCCGCACGAAAATATTTTCATCTTGATTGATATGTTTTACTCGCGTGCATGTAGCATATTTAGGTTTGGTTTAATACATCTTTAAGTTATTGTCAATGTTAGAAGAGAAAGAAAACTTTAGCTAAGAGGAAATGAATCGGTGTTTGCTTTAAGAAAGAACTGGATAGACAATTAATTAAATAGATTGCGTATGACCCGAACGGGTAGTAAGACGTGATGATAATAATGATAATAATAATTAAATAAATAGCACTGTAGTTGGTTGAGACTGAACGATGGACTATCAGATCCACACAAAAATTGCAAGCAAACCTGAAAGTGTATACATATGTGTGGAAAATCCTAAATATTCAAATACACTAGAACCTTGTTTATCCGAACTAATTGGGACCGAAGCTTGTTCGGATAAGCCAAAATTCGGACTAAGCTGAATAATACAGGGATACAGTATTTTCACTAATTTTACATCACAGTCGAATGAGTTTAACCAAATTTTCATTTATTTAACTGGTGTATACCACATAATATGTACTGTAATCATTGTTGTTTATTTACAAGGAAACGCATTCTGATGACAACATGTAAATATTAAGGATTTATTATCAGATATCACTGTTTTTTACCATTCTTTTTTAACTTGTAGATTGATAACCAATAAAATATATTTCATATATTTCTTTTTCCCCGTTTTCCGAAAAATGTGTTGAGATTATTCGTAATTTCGGACTACCGGGATTCAGTCTAGCAGAGTTTTACTGCATAAATATATATCGTATTAGCTATTTGACTATGTTTTTCATAAACAGAGGGATTAAAAATGAACTAAGTTTTCATTTATATTTAATAAAAATAGTTTCCAACGTTATCTATAAGTTTGGTTGGTATTTTGTTGGCTAGTAGAATAGTACACACATCTATAGTTTTCAAGCTATTATAGAGCAAAAACGGATTTTAAAAATTAAATTTTTAAAGGGCAAATTTTAATAAAGTAATTTTGAAATAGAACAACTTATTATTATCTTAAAAATACAAGTTGGAAAATTATTCTCAGGGAAAACTTTATCTTACAGCTGGAAAATCTTATGATATACTTTAACGTACTCATAAGTAAGCCCATGGGATATACAGCTATCACTTTTGATAGATATTATCAATACTGTACATATATAATAACAATAATAATATAGTAATATGCTATCAAAATAAAATGTTTGTATTTTCTAAAATGCCCTTCCAGTGAAAATTGGTTTGAAGTTTCACTTGAAATTCAATCCCCTACCCGGTGTGTATTGAGTCATCCTTAGCATTGATCTATTTGTAGTCAGCCTGTAGCTAGAGTTATAATTTGGACGACACTCAACTGGAACCTCAGTGGGTCACAGGTGGCATTGCTTTGTCTCAAGTTCTGGTGGGCGTTGATCAAACATTCCTAACGTTATTCTGGCTCTCTAACGTACTGAATATTAATGACGTGGGGTATGAGCATAGACGCTGGGACTTGGGGGAGATAGGTACATCCCTCCCTGTTTTCATTACGGGGGGGAGAGGGGGGAAGCAAGGGTTTTGAAAAAACTAATTTAACAATTTATTTATGATTCTCGCTACCAGTAACAATGAACAAGATCGTTTAGACTCATACTTTATTCAAAATTCACATTTATGATTTCTTATGGAATATAAAACATCAATTATTTTTTATATGTAAGTAACCTAGACATAACGTCATCTTGGGCCCCCTAAACCACAACCTATGCTATTTTACTAAACCTAACTTAGTTAAAACACATCATTATGAGATGAAAAATGGAGGATCATGATCTCAAAACAAACTAAAAATTACAATACCTATAATAATGATAAATATAAATAAATATTCAAAGCTTTACTCACTAGTCCAATTGGTAGAGCATGTTTTTAAATATAAAGGTCTCAAGTTATATTCAAGTATGACCCTAAAAATGTATCACTAGTAAAAATAAATGGTACGGCGCACCGCACAGACTTTCTCTCTCTTTCTATAGACTCGTAAGATTTCTGAACGGAATAATGTACATTGTATCATCACCACTTCACATAAGAACACGCATAAAATAATATACAATGATATAGAATCAATGAGAAAAGAGGCGCATCTTTGTCCACCTAAGAGCATTTCAAACAGTTTAATGTCTTCCACAAGGGTCAACACTTCGTATTAAAATTTCGATTTCTGGTTAAAATTTTAACATTTTATAAGGTGTTGCAGATCTTCAAGTCATCGCATTGATATTTAATTATTCATTTATACATTTTGACCAATAAAAAATGTAAATATTGACTATTGAGTCTAAAATGGAGATAGATCATTGCTATGCAAACATTTCTCCTAAGAGCTTTAAGGAAAAATAACATACTTTTTTAGATACTTATATTTAATTACTCTATGGCATTGGAGAATTATTGCGTTAAGACTTAAGTAGTATATGTTTACAACTAAAGCTCACAAAATTGTATTAATATATTTGCAAATATCTCAGAAACTGTTGCTTTTATAAAAATATATGTCAAATAAAAGTTTTTTATTTCTAATAGTCCTACAATTTTGCAATGATAAGTTGTTTAGTTTCTCAAATAGTTGTGGAGATACGGAAATTAACGCTTCTGTAAAGTACCCTAAAAATCATTTTCATAGGAAAATGAAAATAGCCAGTTTATTTATAATCTTAATCAACGCCTAGATACGAATTTTAATCAAAATCGTTTGAGCAGATTTTGAGAAAACCAAATTTTTCTCTTTTCGCCCTTCAGTAAACTACCCTTAATTTTAAGTTTTTATAGACACACAGACAGACGGCATTGCAAAGACTATTTTTTAGGGTTCGGGGGGTCATGAGACGTCGACATCCATCAACATTTCAGGTTAGTTTTTTTTTACGGTCGCAATACTTAAACTTTAATGTCCAAAAAGTTAAAAAAATTCATATAATTGCGTATAGATTGAAAGTTATTGATTTTATAAAAATATGTTTCGGATAAAATATCTGTATTATAAATATATATACATATTTGTAATGCTAAGTAATTTCATATCTCAAATAGTTTCGGAGCTATTATAAAAAATGTTAATTTACGCATCAGACCGGAGCCCTTAAAGCCATTTTGCCGAAATATTGAGAGTAGCCATTTTGTTTGGAATATTTATTAATGTTCATAAATGAAATTTAATCAAAATCGTTAGAGCCGATTTTGAGAAAATCGACTTTTTCTCTTTTTGCCCTTCAGTAAACTACCCTTAATTTTAGGGGTAGATATCCAATTCCAAAAACCCCTCGGGGCAACCCTATGAAAACCCTAGATATCAAGTTTCAGCTCAATCGGTAAAATAGTTTAGGCTCTAGTTGGAGGTACAGACAGACAGACAGACGGAAATCCAAAAACCAATTTTTCGGATTCAGGGAGTCATGAAACGTCAAAATTCATCAAAATCTCGAGTTCGATTTTTTTGACGATCACCATACTTTCTCTACCTGTAAGAGAGAGAGAAAGTAAAAATATTTCTCCTTTCACAGGGACGAATTGACGGGTGGGGAGGGAACTAGGTGAATTTAATTATCTAGATTCTAGTTAGTTTGTAATTCGGTGTTGGTGTATTCAGTCAGTTCAAAGAGTGAACCTTAAATACTCCTAAATACCCGTCCGGTAGGTACGTAGACTAAATATCAGGCTTGTATAGTCTAGTTTAACACTGATGGGAACATTAGGATTAGAATTCAAACTGCGTTTGCTGAGAGTTTTTTCCCTAAAAGAATGTCTCCTCTCCCTTCACATGAGTGCGGGTACATTTTCTCTAATATCTACCTTTATTTTATATATATATACCCATTTTGGTGGCTGCATGGTCTAAGGCGTAACTCTCGCAGTAGACTAAACTGCCGATGACGGGTAGATCGGGGTTTTAATCTCGGTCGGGTGTACTGAGGGTGGTTTTTTCTAAAATAATTTTCCACTTTTTCTTAAAGCAAATGCAGGTACACTTCCTATAACTATAAGATTCCTCATTCCTAAAATAATTAGTGTAATTAGTTTATAAGCGTATAACCCTAACGGGTAGTAAGACGCGGTGCTTAAAAAAACCTCTTTGAAGCTAGATGGTATCAGGATACTAGAATCAGAAAGTCAGCTGTTCCATATATGTCTGAGCTGTTATTGTTTCATCTGTATGACGTGACATCTTAATAGAGATTGTAAATGAAAGTAATACTCCATTTCTGAACGCGTAATGATCGCATTCATTCACGTGTTGGTAATAATTATATACCATTTGCAGTTAATATTGACACTGCATGATGAAAACAGCTTTCCCTTGATGGATTCATAATCAATGTAGGTGCGAGGTTGGGGTGACATTATGATTGTCATTTGAAATACATACGGTTGTGCATTTAAATAAATAATTACTCGCTAGTGACCCCCGTACGGAGATCAATTTGTTTGACTAACATCATCAGGAAAACGATTCGACTCTGTTGTGTGTCGGATAACAGTTGGGGCCCTTGATATTTGACAATTCCGCATTTCGAATTGTGATTAGTGATTACCTTTACTTCAGCAATTTTTAAACCACGTCTTAATGTAGGTGACAGCTAACGGGAGCTTCTTTATTGCAAATATTGGCTGGAAGTATTATTAGAATAGTTTGATAACACTTTTAATTGATAATATAGTATTACCAAGCAGATCATTATTTCCGAATAGGTTGACGTTAGTTAGTTCCAGCCAATTTTACCGACTGAATCAAGGTGTAGGACTACCAGCTGTCACTAGCCTACACCCCAACCGTAGATGAGCACTACTTGTACATATTTATATATTATGTTAGTGTTGTAGGGTTGAGGAAGACAGAATTTAGAGTAAATTGACCCGCATTTGCATGGCAGGAGAATAATAGATAATTTAAGATATAGCAGCCTCAGTACACCAGCTGGTAATCGATCTCCGATCTCTCTACCGTCGGGAAACCTTAATAAATTAGTTTGACACTTGAGGCACACTATGTATGATTATGAATCTAACCCTTAGACGGCGTACCCACCGATGCGGGTCTTAAATAGTTGCGCTGGACACAAATTTTAAAATTATCTTTAGCATTTGTGCATTTAAAGGATAGTTATGATAATCCTAGTGTCAGATAATAAAGATACATTTTGTATTTAAGGTGGTTTTTTCCGTGCTCACATCTTACTCCCCGTCCTAGATATCAACATATTTACACTGCTCGGGCATAGATAACGAAGATACAATTTAGAAAAAATATACCTGAATTTGCGTGAAAGGAGATTGGGAAACTAATTCCTAAAAACCACTTTCAGTACATTTGACCGGGATTCTAGCCCGGATTTTCCCGTCACCGGCAAACCAAACAAGACGAGACTGACGCCTTTATAGATGTGCCTACCCGTACCAGTGATATCAATAGCCTTAACTTTTAAAATTTGACTTATTTTCGCTGACACTAAATTTATATTAGCTAGAGGCCATTACTATTTTACCATTTATTCTCTTCTCCTAACACAAATAAGATCTTACAGATGATAGCAAAAATGTTTGCCTCCTTTTCTTGGACTTGAGTTACTTGGCTCATTCCAAGAAACGTTATTTGTTTAGAAATACCATATTGAATCTAGGGGGGAAAAAAGTATTTTAAATGTTGCTATAATCGGAAGTTTTGCAAGGTGAATCTTGAAGGTGAATATTAAAATATCAATTAAATAGTATTTTGTTTGATGACATATACAATTAAAATTGTAGTAAAGGTGAAAAACTATAACAATACGTTTGTAGCCTATATGTATATGTCCAATAAAATCCCAGGGGGATTCCGGACCCCCCAGATTATCCTTTTTACACCTTTGTTCCCTAGGATAGTAGATTTTTGGAAATCAACATTCATAACAAATTTAACTGCCATTATATTTAAAATGCTTTATTTTCGATGATAAGTTGATTTCGAGAGGGATCCAATATTTTTTTAAATCTTACTATTACGTCTTGGAAAACTTTCACAAGAGCCACCGTAAGTCATGGTGCCCCCACCCCCACGCCCCAAAAAACCTGTTTACAAATGTGGAATGATTCATTTTTATTTATTATTATTGCATAAGATTAATTTTCTTGTTTATAATTAGCTAAATAAGACTTTTTTCATAACTATAGTTCAATTTTCATAGAAAGGGCTACCCGCTTCGTTGGTCGTATGCTCTAAAGCGCTACTCTCGCAGTAGACTAGATTGCGGATATCAGGGAGTTCGAGGTTCGAAATTAAGTCGGATGTACTGAGGGTTTTTTTTCAAAATGGTTTTACACTCTCCCTCTACGCAAATGTAACTAGACTTCCTATAAATATAGCCTTCATAATCCCTAAAACCATTAAAGTAATTAGTACATAAGCGTATAAAACCAAACGGGTAGTAAGACCCGGTGCTTAAAAACCACTTTCAATCTGACTGCTAGAAAAGCTACTAGATCTACCTTATTACTTTCACGCTTTGATACACCAAGTCACTGGATCCGCAGCTGTTACTTTTGATATATAGCCTAATAATATCAACACCTATCATTTCATATATCGATATAAAAGACTGTCAGTAAGGTAAATGTGATGACATTTTGTTACTGTAAGATCTGGGGTTCTTGACCTAAAAGCTTATTGCCTTGACAGGGGATGTAAATGGGAGTAATAAGCTTCGTTACATGTCTAATTACATATAAACACGAGGTTTATTGTATGTAATTACTTTCACTGAGATTCATCACATGCTCGTAACAATAATATTTATGAAAAGAAATAAGACCCTGGTTGCAAGTCTCACATGTTTCAACCGTGGAGAGGGGGAGGGGGAGGACCTTAATGCCTACGCAGCCACCATCGATATATATGTATATAATGATGTATATATATCCATCATTATATACGCATTCGTACAGTTGTTCTTGTACTATTGGCGGCATAAAGCTTTAGCGAGTCGATGGTGGCTGCGTTATCAGATAGTTCATGATCTTAATTAATCACTCATATGTAGCTGACAATGTCCACACTCCATCACAGACTCTGCCTTAAAATGAGTGAAGGATGACCCTGGGCCCGGGATGATTTTAAATTAAAGAATGATGAGGCTATAACTGTAACTATCAAATATATATATATATTAGACCTTGATTTTGGTTAAAATGTGGGAATTGTTTGTTTCCCAACACCTTTGTCCGAAATTGAAGGAACAGCATGCAATACGGGACAAAGGTGGCAAATCTAAGACCTTGTGCCATTAAGAATACTAGGCAGAGATCATAACAGGAAACCTTATCTGAAAGTTCGAAATGTTACTTAATATATTTTAATACGCATTAATACGCCTAGCCAATTATGATATTGGACCTTGAATGGATAAAAATAAAAAAACAGTTTTTTGGGAAGCTATCCATGCATATAATTATGGATGATTATCGGTCTTGTTGGCAAATTCGTGGAAAACCAGTCATTCGTGACACAACAACTAACGAAGTTAAACCCCCCGTTTCATTACATCCCCACATACGTACGCAGGAAATACATAATTCCATATCACGTGATAATTTACTTATAAACGTCCTTCAGTGTTGCTTAAGTTTACGGTAGTTCGCACCGATTGTATTCCTGACAGATTTGAGAAACAGGATTAGCTAAAAGACTAGTGTGCCTGACTTATTTTAGAAGCAGGGTTGGCTGAAAGTATGATGTGCCGGACTGATTTGAGAAGCAGGGTCAGTCAGAGGAATGGTGTGTCTGACTGATTTGAGAAGTAGGGTTGGCTGAAGGATTGGTGTGCCTGACTGATTTGAGAAGCATGGTTGGCTGAAGGAATAGTGTGCCTGACTGATTTGAGAAGCAGGGTTTGCTGAAGGAATGATGTGCCTGACTGATTTGAGAAGCAGGGTTTGCTGAAGGAATGTTGTGCCTGATTGATTTGAGAAACAGGGTTGGCTGAAGGAATGCTGTGCCTGATTGATTTGAGAAGCAGGGTTGGCTGAAGGAATGCTGTGCCTGATTGATTTGAGAAACAGGGTTGGCTGAAGGAATAGTGTGCCTGACTGATTTGAGAAGCAGGGTTTGCTGAAGGAATGATGTGCCTGATTGATTTGAGAAGCAGGGTTGGCTGAAGGAATGATTGTGCCTGATTGATTTGAGAAGCAGGGTTTGCTGAAGGAATGCTGTGCCTGATTGATTTGAGAAGCAGGGTTGGCTGAAGGTATGCTGTGCCTGACTGATTTGAGAAGCAGGGTTTGCTGAAGGAATGATGTGCCTGACTGATTTGAAAAGCAGGGTTTGCTGAAGGAATGCTGTGCCTGATTGATTTGAGAAGCAGGGTTTGCTGAAGGAATGATGTGCCTGACTGATTTGAGAAGCAGGGTTTGCTGAAGGAATGCTGTGCCTGATTGATTTGAGAAACAGGGTTTGCTGAAGGAATGATGTGCCTGACTGATTTGAGAAGCAGGGTTGGCTGAAGGAATGCTGTGCCTGATTGATTTGAGAAGCAGGGTTGGCTGAAGGAATGCTGTGCCTGATTGATTTGAGAAGCAGGGTTTGCTGAAGGAATGCTGTGCCTGATTGATTTGAGAAGCAAGGTTTGCTGAAGGAATGCTGTGCCTGATTGATTTGAGAAGCACGGTTGGCTGAAGTAATGGTGTGCCTGACTGATTTGAGAAACAGTGTTGGCTGAAATTATGGTGTGTCTGGATTACTTGGGTATCTGGGGGCGAAAAGCATGTTGTAGGCAAGCCATTTTAAAGAATCGAAGGTTCCGTTTGTCCAAATTCAATACGTCCTCAAAATGCTTTATCAGTAAAATTCTCCTTTCACAGTGATGAATTGACAATCTACACACCTGGTGTTGTGTCTACTCTATATTTAAACTGGATATTAACCCCTGTTCCTAAAAATAATATAAATCATTAAGCTTTAAAATTTGTTTCCCTCATTAAGGTCCCGATGATAGATAGCGGTTTCGGCACTTGTCATAGAGACCGAGGATTGTACCCTCCACTTTGTTTTGTTTATATGAGGTACGTTTTAGTTAAGTTATTAGGTTTATTCCATTCCTTTTTTTAGAATAATGCTTATACAATTTTCTAAGAAAATAATTATCAACCTACTTGTTTAAATTATGTTGCTTGGATCACTAACCGGCAGTACCCTTAACTCCCGTTCTAACTTAGAGCCACAATGTGTACACATAATTATTATGATTATGATAATAGATAAACGCTACATAAATGAAGTCTCATCTTCTTAGGTCAACAGCCCGAAGGTTGGTTTGATGTTATTCCTATCCATCCGGAGCTGGGGATGCACTCAGCCTTTCAGCTGGTTCGCTTCAACTGGTATAAATCCCACGTACTAAGGGAGTTCATAAAGTGTGGTGGTTCCCCGTTGCCAACTACACTGTAATTCTATTAGCGAGCACGAAAGAGACAACCAATTTTTAAGGAAAGGTATTGCACATATATCAGGATTCTTTTACATACCACAATAAACATGGTACCTATGGTATATTTCCCCTCCGAAGGAAGCTGTGAGACGAATTTTATCGCTCAAGAAAAAGTCGTTGACTTCAGCTGGGTTTAAACCCACTCACATTAGGTCCTGAGACTAGCATGCTACCACAAGACCACTGAAGTCGGGGTAGCCTCGACACAAAGTGGTTACGTGTACCGTTCATCGACACTTAATACCGGCCTAACTTCCAGTCACAGAACACAAATTCTTCCAGTTCATTACTGTTGTTAGATCCAAGGAGGTTATATAGACTGGAGTCAACATGTTTACTGTATACAACCTCTTTGGTTGTCGACATCTCGGTGCCGCAGGTAACTAGGCTGGCCTTGAGATGCAACTGACCACACTTCTGTGATTGGAA
Source organism: Timema bartmani (assembly GCA_902151455.1). Lineage (NCBI taxonomy): Eukaryota > Metazoa > Arthropoda > Insecta > Phasmatodea > Timematidae > Timema > Timema bartmani. The sequence goes on along the minus strand of CABFWB010001054.1, from coordinate 90,512 downwards.
CAACAGTTGAACTACATTTGTTACAGGTTTGGTCCTCAAGGGCGGAGATATACCATTCTTTCTTCTCGCTAAAGCGGATGTACATCCTCTAAGATTCCTTCCTCATCCATTCCTACCCTTTAGAGGAAATCGTTAAATACCCTGGTGTTAAACATAATAATTAATTATGATTAGGAATAATTAGTGTTGTAAAAAAGAATAGATATAATTTGTGGATTTTAGGTAGAATTGTAGGGGATGCGAAAAAAGGTTAGTGTTTTTGGCAATTACTGTATTATAGTAAAATAAAATCTTGGCCAAAATAAGTAAAATATTGCTCCAAAAGAAACATAATGTAAAATTTCCTTCACATGGGGATATCAACAGTTCTTGAAAATTTGTCTTCAGCATAGTGGCATTAGCTATTATTATTATTATGTTAGCACCGCGTCTTACTACCCGTTCGGGTTATACTCTTAAGTACTAATTATGCTAATGGATTAGGAATGGGAAAGGTTGAATTTAGAGGAAGTGAACCCGCATTTGCGTGGAGGGAGAGTGGAAAACCATTTAGGAAAAACCCCCCTCAGTTCACCCGACCGAGATTCGAACCTTGATCTCCCCGCCCTCGGTGGTCTGGCTCAACACGACTGGCGCGTTAGCCAACTACGCCACCAAGGCGGGTTGGTATTAGCTGAGCAACTTTTTAAATGAAGAGAAAAAGTTGTCGTTAAATTTCAGAGCACCCTTAACAGATATTCAAGAACTGTTGAGGTCACCATGTAAATAAAGTTAAACTCTATGTTTCTATTGAAAAAATATATTTATTTTGGCCAAAAAAGTTTTGTTATAAAAACTGCAAAAACGCCGGCCTTCTCCCGCGTCCCATACACTCCCACCTTAAATATTTCTAACATGAGATTTTGCTAATTATTTGTTGCTAACCCCAACCTCCCCTTCCTTGGACAACGATACTAGCTATAGAGTATATACCGTAGGAGAGGTGGTAGTAAAAGTTCCCATGCATCCATTCACCCAACCATGTGATCCTCAAGACCATAATATGTTGAGTTGTTACATTTGACAGTCAAAACATTCACAACAAAAACTAGTTTTCAATTTATTTATATTTTTTTAAACATTTTTACATGATTGAAGCACGAACTTAAGAAAATAACCATCTGTATGTTTATTTTTTCTGGAAGTGGGTTCTGGAGTTCACTTAGAAATGCTTTTCAAAAGAGAGCTTCTAAGATGCTGCATTGATTTCAAAAATGAATATGGTGAACTAGCCTGAACAAGGACGGTTGATGACGTCATATCATCTTCGGATGTGTTCATGCTAATAGCGTATTTTGTATGGCTCTTTCTCCAAGTTATAAAAAACATATACTTATCTTTAAATTACCTTTTTTTTAGCGTACGGTATTATTGACCGATAGGTACATGACTTTCAGTTCGACCGCCTGTATGTAGACTATTAGCACAGCACACCCAAGGTACATCTATGGAGGTTGTCTACACGTACCCGTAATGAGATAATGTTATGATAGTGAATATGGAGGTGTGGGCCAGTGTGAGTCTTAACCTAAATTAAGCCTAATTTACCAACCCTTGTAATAATTCCTCTTAAGAGTGGACCCAGGGTACCAACCGAAAATTGAACCCGGCACCCCTAGGTTCGTAGCCAGGTGCAATGAGCACTACACTACGGGTCCGAATACTAATTTTAGTGGCCAGTTATAACAAGATATAAGTGTGAATGTACCTAATCATTTTAATTTACTTTTTTCATGTCTTATAATATTAATTTTCTTGTTGCCACAACCACAAAACAAAAAAAACTACATAAACGTTTTATTTAAAAAAATTTGTTCAGTCAATTAGTTACGAAAAATCCAACTATAAAGTAATCCTTAGAGAAGTATTATTAGAATCGTTTGATAACACTTTTTATTGAAAATAAAGTGTTACTAAGTAAGTTTTTTTTCCAAATAGGTTGATATTAGTCACTTTCAGACAATGAAGAATCTCTGCTGTCACCACCTATGTTACTTTAGGTGCCCTATAGAGAGGCATATCAGAGATTTATTTTATTTTTAAGCCCCTGACGAAATCCAAGGGCTACTATCGGCTGGCATCACCCTTACATACCCCTCGAAACTCATCTTCATATAACATAAAGTCAACATAATTGTGTAACAAGAGAAACACCTTGTTTATGCGCCATCCATTTCCTTTTACACTATTTTGTCCTTTCCATAAAAGGTCAAAGTGTTTTCAAAAATTGCAAGGCCAAGAGAAAATATGAACAAAACACCTTGGAGAACGTAAATAATATTCGAGATATTCTACTTTATATATTTTCTGACCTCCATGGTTGCTTACATGCACGCTTTCCATTTCAAGTCGTGGAGGGTTGAACTTCTATCAACAGGGGCTGGCAATTAGCAGCCCTCATTAGTCAAATGCCCTTAGGGGTGGATCCTGGGGAGGGTGGAGGACCTTTCATTTCATGAGAATTTTTCTGATTTAGATATTTAAGAATTTGAAATGAATTGAAAATTGGCAACATGTAAATTTAATATCAAGGGGAAATCCTTTTATTTCATAATTATAAATTATGTTCATATTATTATTTTAACTTGTTTTAACATGATATTAATTATGTTTTAAATTTTGGTTATGTTGTCATCATATAATTGAGATAAACGCGCCCCTCTATAACCACGCCCTGAAATAAAAACATATAAAACGCACACTAAACACAGTTTTTTTCGTTTCGTAAAGTTTCAAAAGATTTTTTTTTAATACAATCTTAATGAATGGGTCTCTTTTCTAAAATGAACATTAATTTCATCCACAATAGTCACCGAACGTTTCAAGACGTTAGATTTGCTTGGTTACAGTTTTTTTTTTTAATATATCTTTACTGTACAGCTTTAACTGTACATCTAATATTATATTTCTAGTCCTGATACTCTACTTATTTTTACAGTTCTGTTTAGCTTTTCTATAATCCATTTTTGCTTTTCCATTAATACATAGGAGCTGGATCATTATTCTAAATTAAAAATAATACTAAAATACCTTATATACTAAATTAAAACTAATGCAGCATTTAAAAACTGGGATGTACACTTTTTTTCTTCTTCGGGGTGCTTTTGTTTGATTACAGTTAATGTCGAGGTTGGGGTTCGACTCTCATTCAGAGGTCTTCGAGGTGGCTTACTTAATGAATGAATTTCACTTTGGTTTTCTCATCTTCTCGCCACGCTAATTGTGGGTTCATTTTCTACCATGATTTCTCATCACGGTAATAATATATTTCGACTCAACATGGATTTGACACAAAGTATTTCAGAGTCACGTTGCTCATGGTCAGAAACTCAAGCTCTATCATTTTTTTTTGTGCTCAGCTATACGCATATATTTTGTACTAACGAAGTATGTTGAAAAAGATAAAATGGGGAGTAAGTGTATCAGAATTTGGTTGAAAGGAGAGGGGAAAATCATTTTGGAAAAACCATCCCTTGTACACCCGACCGGAATCCAAACCCCGATATCCCTGTCATCGGCAGTCTAGTTGTGAAAGTGACGCAGGTTAATTCTGTTATAATATTAATAATTATTTAGAGCTTGAGCTGGGGGTGTTATATTTGCCTCATTGCCCTGAATAAAGATTACTTAGATACATCCATTACTGTTTCGAGCCTGTGGCCCAGGACACTTTTTATTCAAACCATATATTTTCCACTACCTTCTTGCAAGGCTACACGCCTCGGTGGCATAGTTAGATAACGCGCTAGTTTCGTGTTGAGCTAAACTGCTGAGGACGGGGATATCGAGGTTCGAATCTCGCTCGGATGAATTGGGGGTGGTTTTTCTTAAATGATTTTCCACTCTCCCACCACACAAATGCGGGTTTACTTCCTCTAAATCCAACCTTTCCTATTCATAACTATTAAATTAATTAGTACTTAAGCGTACAACCCGAATGGGTAGTAAGATGCGGTGCTAAATAATAATATAAATATATTTTTATTATAGAAATAAATTTACTAACAACATTAGTATTTTTTTATCAGTAATTTTATGTTATTCTCATTCCCTTCTGAATCAGTGTCAGTCTGAGCCATCTTTATCTTCACCATCCCATAAAATATCGCCTTCTGAGTCATCGAGAGCATTGGTCAAAAAAGAATTGCTATTCTAGGGCTCCATAAATTCTAAGACGCAACCCGTTTTTAGAGACGTTCAAAGGGGGGAAAATGTGCGTTCTAGAATCGAAGAAATACGGTATTTAAGATTTGCACAATGAGCACTGTACCTTATTTACTGTCAGGCTTGATATACATCTGGAAAAGTTAGGGAATCTGGTATAACAGGCGAAATTCAATGAAGGGTCAAGGTAATTTTAAAAAGTCAGTGGAATTTTCAAATATTATTTTTGAAACACTAGCTTAATCTCCAACGCTTATGATTTTGTAAAGTGCAATGGCATAGTTTTCAATGATTATTGTGTCAAGAATTTAAAATAAGACAGTGACTTTTTTATTTATATCTTAGCCTACAATATAAAATATTACATGGATGAAAGTGAGTCACTTTTTTCATTTTTAGTAACTTTTTTTTCTACTAATCACTCATGGAACCTATTTTCAAGAAAACTCACTTTTAGTCACTTCACTACAAGTTAAAGCGCTTTTTTCCCATTTTCGAGGCTCGAATCTCGCTCGGGTGAACTGAGGGTGGTTTTTCCTAAATGATTTTTCACTCTCCCTCCACGCAAATTTGGGTTCACTTCCTCTATATTCAACCTTCCCAATTCTTAACCCATTAGCATAATTAGTACTTAACAGCTTTTCCTTTTTTTTCTTTCGTTCTTTTTAAGGCTATGTCCGCCGACAACTCACCAAAGAAAGTGAATCTTATCCGGGGGATATGGTGGGGGACAACTTTTTTGTGCTTTGATAAAAAGTAGTTGGTTGGCATTGAGGTGACGATGCACTGTACCGAAGTGGTGTAAGGTGCGCGCGCAACTTTCTCTGGCCGCCTGACCTACTTCCGCCTTGCGCTACACGCGACAATCAACACGGCGCGATCATTTGAACGAGAAAACTCAGTGAACCACGGCCTAAAAGTACCTAACGCATTTCGTGTCAGCTCAGCTGAAATTATATATTTCTTTTCATCTCCATCACCGATAGAAAAAAAAAATTGACTAAATTTTACTTTTAAAAAAAGTTCAAAAAATACTGATTTTTATAATTTAAGTTAAGGTTACTAATTTAATTCCTTTTCTTTGATGATATTTGTTTGTAAATAAACAGTTGGAAAAGTAAAATGTGCTAAAATTAGTAGTAAATTATTGGCATTTAATAAAAGTAGATCAGGTAAAATGTGCTTCACAAACTTTCCCATTTTAACCTTTTTGTTTGTTGATTTAGATATAGTACCCTTATTTTCTAGTGTATACATTCATATTAATAGGAAAGGTTTCTAAAGTAAACACATTCATAAATATTTAACATCTTTAAAATATGGCCAAGCCGTTGATATACTTAGGAATTTGTTCTTTTAAAATACAAACAAAAACTAACGCCTTTGTTTTAGTTTTGGGCATGTTTAACTTATTCATTATTACCATAATGATAAAACCAGTGAAATATAAAAATCGGTAGGCCCTTTCACGCTTGCTCATAGACATTATCGTGTGCTAATATGATCAGTCGGTTCAGAAAGTGCACGTTAAATACCCCAAATAAATTAAAATGACCAATCTTCATAAGAAGAGCCTCGTAAGTTAGAAAAGCTACTACTTTTATCAGCCGTTTAAGTCTCCGAATGGTCTAAGACATCATTCTCGTGTTAGATTGGCCTTCTGATGGTGGAGACATCGTGACTCTAATCTCTGTCGGGTCTATTGTGGGTGGTCTTTCCTAAATGGTTTCCCACTCTCCTTACACCCAAATGTGGATAGAGTGCCTCTAAAATGTTTTCTTCCTCATCCTTACCCTATTACAGTAATTATCATATATGCGTATAAGCTGAACAGGTAGTAAGATGTGGTGATAAAAAGTTTGTTTTTTCCAATATTAAGTATATCTACTTTCATGCACTCAGACGACAAATCATGTGATTTGTAGCTTTCACTTTTGATAGATTTTATCAATATCTATAAAATAACAATATAGTTTAGAAAATGTTTTCAATATTGACCATAAAAAATATATATTTGTACGTTCCAAAAGGCTCTTCCTATGAAAAATGAACTAAACAATAATATTTTTTTCTGAAGCAGTGTATTTTCCTCCATTTGTAACAGACCACAGAACTAAATATTGTTTTCCAAGCGGAGTAAACAATAATTACTGTTGAAAGCTGTATTTTCTTTCAACACTTTAGCGGCATTCTTGTAAAACGTTTGACCTTCGACGAGAAAACACTTTCTCTCTCTGTGTTAAGTGCTCTTTTTTCTTCAAACTCTTGGCATCAACTAGAAGGTTAGCTCGCACTCAGCTTATATAGCAATTATTATAAATACAGCACAATTTATTTAGGAATGACCGTTTAGGAACTACAAACTTTTTTTGCAGCCAAAAACTGATAACATTATCATTTTTTTATAGGTAATGATAATTTCTGTCAAATTTGACAAATGATACGTGAAAGTAAATTTAGTAGAAATCTGCCCTTTCCTATGAAAATTGGATTGTATCAACGCATCAGAGAATCAGGCAAGGCTTTCTTTTTATCAGGGATCACAAGACTTAGAGACCACACGCCAACCTCAGAAGACTCCTTCATCTTGTTCGATCTTGGGCAACTCCTTTTCAATATTCTTCCACCCCTAGTTACTTCAGATCTTTGGTGATGTCATCTTTCCACCTGGTTCTGGGACGCCAAAGTGTTTCGGGAATACCTACGAGCGCTACCCTTGGGATTCTTTCTGGTCTCATCCTGCCTACATGGCCAACCATCTCATTCTATTCTCTCATATCTTTTACACTGCATCTGACTGTTTCATCATCTCATATAGTTATCTATTTTTCTTTCTTCTGTACTTTACTTCTTCTCTTACTGGACCCCATATTTTCCGTTTGAATGTCCTTAGTCTTTCTCCCTATCTTCATTGTGCTCTATGTTTCTGATCCTTATAGTACTGTCGGACATACAATAGCATTGCACGCAGGACCGGATTAAGGCATGTGACAAGTGTGCCACGTACAGGGGCCCCCACCCGCCTGGCAAATAAATCACTTTGACTTGTCATATTTATTTTGTGATAATATTATATTTCAATATTTTTATGTATTTTCATAAAATTTATCCCAAACTAATCTAGAAATTCTCTAATTGAAGGGCACTGATAGCCTGGCATTACGTGTAGTCCGACAATCCGTGCTTAAAAATTAACGCAACTTTTGCTTTAGGCAAATCGGAAATACTATATATCTGCAGGCGGTACCATTGACTTTTGACAGAAAAATAAACATTGATTTTCTATTGACAATAATTTCTAAGGTAAATAACAAAATAGTTAAATTTATGAACTAACTAACTAACGTGAGAAAAACGAAAAAAAAAAGTTTTAAATAATAAAATTATTTTTACTATACTAATACTATTACTATTTTATTTGCGGACTACATAAAATGCAATTACACTGAAATAGTCTATAATTATATAATGTCCATTATTATTACTTTATATCACTAGGTATTAATTTAGAGTACTATAATCCACTCAGTATATAATAAACTGTATAATTTACCAGTTACTATAGTTTTAATAATTAATATGTTAATAACAAAACTCATGGTACTCACCATGATTGCTAAACGTTTGCAGAAATAATTTGTTTCTAAATAAAACTATCCATGTATGATGTAAGATTCATGTAAGATTCATAATCATTCATTGGGGAACTAACTTCAAAGAACCCTAAGTTCTACTTGGCACAGGGCCCCCCCAAAGTGTTAATCTGGGCCTAATTGTACGCTCTTAGCTTGGTTCTTGTAGAGATGCTCCTTGTTTTGAGCAGGCCCTTGAGACTGTAATAACCACGTGAGGCCACCATCATTCGTTCGTGAAACTCTTATTTTATGTTGTTTTCCTCATTGAACCATGTACCCAGATATTTGAGCTTTTTCACTTTCTTTAAATTCATTTCTACTATTTTTACTGTTCCTTCATTCCTTCTTCTTTTCGACAAGGACAACGTACACTAAATATAGGCCTACACACAGTAATGTTGTACCGGAAACTGAGCAAAAATATCTCCGAAGGATCGGCGCAATCCTTTCTAAACGTATCTACTCAGTTTTCCAATGTTCTAAGTTAGTTTAACGTCAGCACCATGCGGAAGTCGGTCACGTGACTTATGTAATTGCTGTGGAAGTATCGTTCCGCCCCGAAGACGCAACTTTGGGGCTCTACAGTCTGAAATCCCCCACATGAGACCCTGACGGAGAAAGTGGATTCAATGGGAACGGTTGGTCGGCATTTCTCTTGTAGGTCAAACAGAGATGTTACATCATAGGACCCCCCCTGCCCCCCGCGCAGCGCTGTGACCGGATGTAGGTCGAACCACACCAAGTATTGCATCATTGGCATCATAGGTGTGATTGTCAGAATAAGAACCTTACCCATATTTTTATTATGATTATTGTGTTTTTATTTTGTGGAGGGGGGGGGGATGCAGGTTCTACCTAAGATGGCTCTTGGGGAAGTCACCTAACAAGAAATGGCAAAAAATAAAAATTAACTCCCCTTTGAAGCATTATTTAAAGTTCCATTTATTTTTAAAACATAAATTGGTTTTTAGTTGTTGTGAATTTAATAAGCCTCTAAATAGCTACTGGTCTAGGAATTTAAAAATGAATTTTTAAAATATATTTTTTATTAGCCCCTTCCTCCCCTTGTTACAGCCTTGGCTGGGACTACTAACCATATAGAGCTGTCTTAAATGTATAAAATAGTGTATTTGAGAGTACAGCTTTTTTTAGCACTGAATCTTACTACCCGAAGACAATATGTTGTGATACGAACAGGAATGTGCACCGACATAAAAAATACTTACCGAGTCAATACGATGTGATATAATCATTCAGTTATCCACCAACCAGTTTTCAATTATAAGAGATTCAGCAGAAAATTAGAATTGTGTTTCATAAGTGAATTATTTTATTAGTATTATATGAGACGAGTGTAGTATTATTTACTATTTACTTGAACTTCAGGGAAACAATTCTTATTATTGGAAAATGTATTCGTTTTGTTTGAATTCGCCTATTTGCATACCGCTATGATTAATATAAAGTAATATAATAATTAAATTCAAGTTGATCCATATTTTAACTTTGGAAAACATATTTATTTTCGTTTAGGTTTTTTCTTAAGTTTTCATCAATCAACTTATTTTTATTGTCAGGATGACAAATAAATTCTTGGTCAAGTACTATTTCTATAAATTATTGTGTCTGGGGGAAATTTTATTTCATTATTGCAGCAATTTCAGTCTGACCTTGAAACAAAGGTAAGCAGGCCATTGAAAGGTTACTTTTTTCCTTAATCCGGAAATACACTTTTATATATTGACTCGCTTTACTCGTTGGGGGCTCCACACCCAAACCCCCAGTCAGTTTTCCTTGCAAGTGGATATAAACTAATGTAATTCCAGCGTTGTTTTGAACGTAACAACTTAAAGTTACCGGTATTGTACTGTATATACCGCACCAACTTTTAAGTTGCTCCACCATTTTGAATTTTTTTCGGGGGTTTAAATTTTTTTTTTTTTAACATTTTGGAATTTTCCCGTCGGTTACAGGCTAGAAGCTAGAAGTTTGCCAAATTTCAAGTTTCTAGCTCATCTGGAAGTGGATAAACATTAATGTTAGTGAGTCAGTCATGTGGCTTTATAGTATTATAATTTTTCTTATAATCTGGTTGGAAATTTGGTTGGTAAAATAAAATATATTTCCCCTCTTCCCCCTTCCGTTGAAAACCCATTCATTAGCCCCGTGTAGTGTCGTAAGCTTGCATAAGGACAGATACCATTAGTGAACACACTTATCCCCCTTTGCCGCTCAACAACAATGTTGGTCAGTATTATAAATATTTGTAATTTGGTAGCACACGTGACAGTAATTTGTTGACATCTCGCTTGCTTTCGAGGAATTTAAAACTCAGAATATAAGAAACAATAAGTGTATCAGTTGTTCTGTATGGGTGTGAAACGTGGTATCTTACCTTACATGACGAAAACAAATTTAGGGTGTTCAAAAAAAAAGTTCTTAGTAAGATATTTGGTTCGAAAAGGGTAAAGATGTGTTGGGTCACCACAAGACATTGTTAGGATAATCAAGTCTCGTAGATTACGGTGGACAGGACTTGCAACACGAATGGGAGAATAAAGAACCTTGTTCAGGATATTGACTGGTAAACCCAGTGGGAAGATACCATTGAGAAGAGCTAGACGCAGATGGGAGGATAGCATTAGAATGGATCTGAAAGAGATAGGGTGTAATGAGGTGGACTGGATAGAACTAGCTCAAGATAGGGATAGGGTGTAATGAGATGGACTGGGAAGAACCAGTTCAAGATAGGGATAGGGTGTAATGAGATGGACTGGGAAGAACCAGTTCAAGATAGGGATAGGGTGTAATGAG
>CABFWB010001054.1:24692-79491 GCA_902151455.1 Timema bartmani | reverse complement strand
TAGAACCAGTTCAAGATAAGGAGAGGGTGTAATGAGGTGGACTGGGTAGAACCAGTTCAAGATAGGGAGAGGGTGTAATGAGGTGGACTGGGTAGAACCAGTTCAAGATAGGTATAGGGTGTAATGAGGTGGACTGGGAAGAACCAGTTCAAGATAGGGAGAGGGTGTAATGAGGTGGACTGGATAGAACTAGATCAAGGTAGGATAAGTGGTTTACTTTCGTGGGTGCGGCAATGAAATTTCGAGTCTCTAATGCCATAGAGTAATAGTGATTAAGTAAGTAAGTGCACGTGACACAGTTCTCGCCTGAATCCAATAATTACTTAAAACAATAAAATATGCTCAAATTATATTGATAGGTGAGCCGTTGTCTGGTGACATATTATCTAACTCGCTACTTCCGTGCTTTCTGTTGGACAATAAGTCTAAAAGGTATAGACAAATTATGGTAGAAAGAAACTTTCAATACAATTTTTTATTTTTAGTTTAACAGTGATAACAATTTACTTAATTATTTGTAATATTTTATAGGTATTTATAGTATAACTTATGTTACAGTTAGTAACAGTTGCAGATCACATGAGTTTACGTGTATTAAAATTGTTTTAGTAATTTTTATAACTTTCAAATAAAGTTCCTTACTCTCTAAATCAGGCTGTATTTATAATTCAGTCATAAAACATAGAACTAAGTGCGAGAGAGAAGGCGATATATTTATGGCACATTTTTCTTGGAATGGACATATCTGATAGATATAAATATTTCCTGGATCTACTTTCACGTAATTATTTTCAAATAATGTGATCTTCAGCTGTCTCTTGTGATAGATATTATTAATGCCTATCAAATTGAGCACACAATTTGTGTTTGTATTTTCTAAACGGTGCGCCAAATTTTCAATCATTATAACATCAAGCTTTTTAATAGTGTATCTAAATCTATTAATATATGGATGCTATTATATTATTACCCGCTTCAGTGGCCAAATGGTTCAAGGCGTCACTCTTGTGTTATACTGGCCTGATGATGACGGAGATATCAGGGTTAAAATCCCGGTCATGTCTGCCAAGGGTGAATTTTTTCATAAATGGTTTTCCACTCTCTTTCCACGCAAATACGATTAGATTACCTCTAAAAATGGTTTCTTCCTCATCCCTAGACCATTAGTTTAATTATTATATATGCGTATAGCCTGAACAAGTAGTAAGACGTGGTGATACAAAAAATAGAGGGCTATGATGTAGTAAAAAATTGGTTGAAGACTCTAAGAAGGTATTGAGCTGTAGATTTGCATAAAAATCACAAAACGTCCAAACTGTCGCTGGGCTTTATTACAAATCCTGTGATTTGGACAAGCAACAATGTTGACTTCCCCTGGGTAAAATGACTACAGTCTATCCAGCGTAGGAGTGGTTGTAACTGACAGCTAGCAGAATATTGTTATTGTTAACATTGGTTGAAAGTCACTAATGTTAACTGATGTGAAAAATAACAAGTATTTATTTTTCTTAGCAATTTTATATTATCAATCAAAAAACTTAGTGTCTGCTATCAAACGCCTCTAATAATACTTACCTCAAAATTACTGTATATTTAGTTTTTTCGTAACTAATTGAATAATAGTTTTTTTAATAAAACCATTGTGATTTTTTGTTTCATGGTTGTAGCAACAAGATAACGATATTATAGTGCACGAAATAATAAATTAAAACGTATTATACTCATACTTGTATCTTCTCATAACTTGCCACCATGAAATATAAAATAAATAAATGTTTTTTATAACTTATAAAAAGAGCCATACAAAATATTACTTTCAAAATAAAACTTTTTTATTTTGTAAACGCTTGCGCATTAACAATGCAGAATACGATTTGTATGACTTTTTCAACCGCCTTCATTTCATTGGTTCACCATCTTAATTTACGAAAAGAACGCAGCCTTTTAGAAGCTCTCATTTATAAAGCATTTCAAAGCGAATCACAGACACTGCATGCACTTATGCTTAAAAGAAACGTCCTAATGGTTATTTTAATGAGTTTGTATTTCAATAATGTAAAAACCGTTAAAAGAAAAAGGGCACTTAAAAACCATTTGTTTGTTGTGAGAGTTTTCGCTGCTAAAAGTGACAGCAACTTAACATATGGTCTTGCGGATCATATGGTTTGGCGTATGAGTACCTGAGATAATACCTGGTAGCTTTTATATCTGACCGTTATCATCACTCCTATGCTGGGTAGACTGTAGTAGGCTGCGTTTGCATCAAATTGATCATGGCAAAGTGGAAGCCAAGTTGATTTTAGTCAACTATGCAAATTAATGATAAATAATTTAAATAATTTTATTCCTCCGGTCTGACATTTCTCCAAGAAAGAAGGCGCCAAGCGACTGTGAACCTCTTGCTCCCTCCGGCCCCCCTCCCTTTTAAAATGGGAGATGGAAAAGGTTCAATTTTTGAAAACTTTGGTGAATGCAATCAAGATATCCCTAGTATTTAAGTTTCCACTTCAGTTTAATTTCTCCTAAGAACGTCTACAGCAGAAACAGCATCAAATGAGTTACAATAAAGCAATAACATCCATTACAGTTCTCTTCTCACATTCAAGTATCAACTATAGCGCTTGGTGGTTGAAACTGTCACTAACGTCTAGTCTGCTTTAGACCATAAACGTTAATACTAGAATATTTTAATTAATTTCGGTGCAAAATAATTCCCTAGGATTCAATGATCTGTAAATTTTTCATTTTCGCTAAACAACATAATTTTTTGGATTTTATTTTCGATAAGTCATCAATAAGGTAATTAAAATAATTTTAAGATTGGCTTAGCTATTAATTGCTAACAGCTTTTGACCCTTGTTTTCACTATCTGGTCCCACAAGTGTTATTGTATGTGTTTAAAGAAAAGTTTCAGAAATTTAGGATCTTATAGTACTCATTAAAACTAGTAAAAATGTCTCAGTAAACCAATTCACACAGATATACAGGAAATTTTGCGTCTATGTCTTCTCACAATTCGTCGAGGAAGACTTGACATCCCTTCAAAAGAAGACATAAGAGTTGTCGGTGCGATATCAGAGAAAGTATCTCAGACTATTTAGAGGAACATGGAGCATGTTTCATTCGCGCTATAAAAACCTGACATTACATCAGACGAACGTGAAAACTCAAACGCGAAGTCTCTCTGACGCTGGTTGACTATAAATTATTTCTTCCTTACGACTGCCAAAATATTGTTTCTCATAGTAATAAACCTAATGAGCTTGTATCTATGACATAACTTCCAAGATTTCATACAGCGCTGTCCCATTTGCTTTATGTGCCAAAGTTTCAACTCATTGGCATGAGATTCATTACTCGAGTAGGCATAAAATCTCTTATTCTAGTAGGTATGGATTCTCTTATTATAGTAGGCGTTGACTCCCTTATTCTAGTAGATATGGACTCTCTTATTATAGTAGGCGTTGACTCCCTTATTCTAGTAGGTATTGACTCCCTTATTCTAGTAGACATGGACTCCCTCACTTGAGTAATTATGGTATTACTTAATAATTAAGTATACATGCCCCGTTTCTTCGAGAAGTTTTGGCCTAAAATATGTTACTAAGCTATGTGAAAGCTTGTCACGATAAACGTATTCTGCCTCTGAGCTTAATCAAAGGATTATTATCTTATATTAACTTATTAATTATGTTTACTTCCTTTATGAATCAATTCAACTTTAGGAACACAAAATAAGTACAACATAATCGATTGAAAAAGAAATTACTAACTAGATTAATGCTTCGTAATTAAATAAACTTTTGAGGTACGTATAAATAATTTCATAATAAAGCAAAATATTATTTATGAATGTTCTCACTGTTAAGTATTAAACTGTAAAACATGTATGGTTCATAAACCTGGCAATTTATATTTTAAAGTTCTAGAAATGTTTTGTATTTTATAGTGATCAATTATTGTGTCCTAGTAATGTAGCTTATGTTTTAGTGATGAAATATATATTATGTTCCAGAGATATATATTATTTTATAATAATGCTTCTGATGTCCTGATGATGGTAATAATGTTAAGGAAGGGTTAATTTGTTCTAGTGATAGCTAATATTTTATAATAATGGTTCCGATGTTCTAATGATGGTTAATACTGTTCTTGTGATAATTTATATGTTCTAGTGATGTTTAATAATCATGGTTTGCATATGATAATGATGAATTATGTTCTAGTGAAGGTTCAAATAATGTTCTATTGATGGCTAACATGTTCTAGTGACGCCTAATATAATATATTAGTGATTGTTAGTATACTCTCATGGCTTATAATAATAGTTCAATAATGTTTCATATCTAATGGGGGTGTCTCATAATCAAGTGATGTTTCAAATATTTTAGGTATGATTCGTAATGTTCTCTTGATGGTTTTTATGTTCTAATAATGGTTAAAATAGTGTTTATTATAAATAATATGTAATAAAGTGTGGGTTCATATGTTCTAGTGGTTGTTCATATGTTCTAATGACTTCATTTTTATTAATGTGATGTTTTATATATTTTGGTGATGCTTAGTAATTTCTTAGTAGAGGTAGTGATAACTCTTTATGTTCTAATGATTGATCATATGTTCTAGTGATTGTTAACGCCTTTAATTGAGGGCTCATGATGGTCTAGTGGTGGTTAATATATTCTAGTGATAGTTTTTATGTTCTAACTATGGGTAATATGTTCTAGTGATGGCTCATACGTTTTGATAATAATAATAATAATAATAATAATAATAATAATAATAATAATAATAATAATTTATTATTATTTATATTATTATTATTTATATTATTATTATTATTATTATTATTATTTTAGCCCCGCGTCTTACTATCCGTTTGGGTTATACGCATATGTACTATTTACGCTAATGTGTTAGGAATTAGGAAGATTGAATTTAGAGAAAGTGTACCCGCATTTGTGTTATAAAACAATTTAGGGAAAACCACCCTGAGTACACCCAACTGAGATCGAACCCCGACCTCCCCATCATCGGCAGTCCAGTTTATTTTGAGAGTGATGCCTTAAATCGTGCGAGAAGTAAAGTGGGTCATAAGTCTTATTGAATGTTCGTAATGTTCTAGTAATGGTTCACATGTTCAGTAATATATTCTAGTGATAGTTTGTATGTATCTCCTAAGTATGGTTAATTGATAGGGTAGTTCATACTTTCTTTGAAGGTTTGTAATGTTCTATTTCATGTTTATGGTTTAAATGTTCTAGTGATGGTTCATGTATTCTAGTGATAGTTTGTATGTTCTAATAATGGTTTATATATTATAGTAATGATTCACATGTTGTAATGATGCAAACAAAATTGAGCTGAAAAAAAATTGTATAATGTTTACGTCGTGAACTATTAATAACCAGATTTTAGCCTATTTTTTTTCATGTGTACGATATAATATTGTGGGTTGATTTTAACGGGAACACTCCCTAAAAGCAATATTTTCTTTTGGGCGCATCGATAAGATAATTAAGAAAAGTATGTGTTACGTAATAATTTTAAATTACAAAGTTAGTTTTTAATATACTTTAAATCATTTAACTTATTTAAACTTATTATTACCTACTCAAGTTTGTCGGTCAAGGTATGTTATCCAACATTAAATAAATAATACCCGCATCGGTGATCGCATGATCTAACACGTCACTCTCGTACTGGCCTGGATCACCGGTGTCGGAGAGATCTGCATTCGATACCCGGTTGGGTTTACTAAGGGTAGTTTTCCTGAGTGGATTACCACGCTCCCTTTATGCATTTTCTTGTACATTTATTCTAAACCTGTACCTTCCTCGTACATATTCCATTAGCGTAATTAATATATGTGCATTACCTGAAAGAATACTAAGGTAAGATTAAAAATAATAATAATAATAATAAGTTGACAGTAATTGTATTTGAGCTCGATATGGTTAGAAATTAATCTTAATTTCCGAAGAATTGTATCATATTTAAAACCAATTACAAATGACCTCACAAAGGCTTCTGAAAATAACATCAAAAAGAAAAGGTGGGCTCTATATACCAAACATGTAGATTCGTATAATGGCAGTGTTTTTTATGTCATATAGTAGTGATATATATATGCCTAATCGCATAGGGTTCATAAATAACTATTTATTTAATACGATACTACTCAAATCGATGGTAACACGAATTAAGGTCAAACTATTCTATTATGAATTTGACAACTTGTGAATGTGCTGAATGCCAGGCCTCCACCGTGGTTCGGATTCCACGTTAAACTGTAGGTCCTCCATTTCATCTCATAATCACCCTACTATTGCACATTAGCGTAAGTGCGTATAACCCGAATGGGTAGTAAAACGCGGTGCAAATAATAATAATAATAATAATAATAGTATGGATTGCCTGTGAAAGGTCAAGTTTATTGCCAAGTTATTCAAATGACTAGATATCTATTGAATTAAAAAAATATTCTACGACCCATAGAGTGATTGTTTTCAAGGTTATAAGCTAAACTATGTTACTATTTTCACTAGTACTAAAAGCTTAAATTTGAATTTAATTGTGAAGCCAAGATTTTATAGACTAACTTAACCTAGGATAGCACACCCGATACCACGCTTACTGCCATGATGTCAGTAAGTGTATTAGTGGGCCACATGGATGAGCCTAAAAATAAATACTATATTTTTTTTACTTCAACCTGATAATAAATCAGTTTCCTCTGGAAATGAAGTTTGTCTCTCCAACCAATCGATTACGAAGCCAGGCAAATTATTTTGTTGGAATTAATTTTAAGAAAAATTAATTTTTAAAAGGAGAGTATAATATTAATGATAAAATTGCACCTAGATTTTCTACTTTCCCACCGATTGATTCAGGATTAGAGCCAAAGTCTGTCACTCGGGGAAGTTGAAAAGTATCAACTCGAAATTGTAAAGATTCAAGATTATTATTATTTGCTGGTTGCTGAGAAAATTTAGAATTGGGGCAGTTCATAATTTGGCTTTAAACAAATAATTATGTCTTTTAGAGGTTAGGTTAAGCTAGCTGAGCTTTTTTTTAAAAATCCTGATCATCTCCAATTCCGACCTTTTTAAAACAACCAACAAGTAATACCAATATGGAATTGTTACAATTCCGAATTGTCAATTTTGGGATTCATATGTTGAATTAATCCTCCAAGCAAGTCCTGAATTTTTCCAATTCAAACTTGTCTACAGCAACCAATATATAGTAAAAATACGAAATTAATACACCAAGATAGTAATTTTTACGATTATAAACTATAAACTATTCGCTTAAAACAAAATTTTGAATACTGTACTAAATCCGACTTTTCTACATTAACCAAGATTTAGTAAAAATCCCAAATTGTTGCAATTGCTGTAATAGTGGTTAATGTTCATAAACAATTAATTATATACAATAATGAATTGTACAACTTCTGAGTTTTCTACAGCAGCCAAGATGTAGTAAATCCAAAATGGTTACAATTCCATTTTGGTACTTTTCAAGATTCGATGAGTTATTCGTTTGAAATAAAATAATGAATTTTACCAATTCTGACTTTTCTACCGCAACGAAGATGTAATGAAAATCCGGAATTGTTATATTTCTGAATTGTTAATCTTCAGTCGTCTCTCTCTAGAAAGGTTTGTCAGCCCTTGAATAGAATGACCTAATTTAGAGCACGGCTATGTAAAGTCTATAAATATCATCAGTTGAAGTGACTGACCTTTAAGCGCCCAGGGCGTTCCTCTGTGCAGTTCCTCAAGGAAAGTCCCGTACTCCTCCCCGCACTGACGGCTCAGGTTGACTCGGGCCTTCAGGACCTCCCAAGACTCGGCAAGTTTGTACGGATTGTACAGGTCCAGCAACGAACCCAAGCCCGTGAAGTTGGTGGTAGAGTTGACGCGCCGCGTCTCCGAGTCTCCCCAGTCGCTCCACTTCACCCTCGTGGTGGCCGTCTCGCTGTCCTCCTCGGTAGTAAGAACCTCCTCTGCACGGTCTTCAGAGGTGGCCTTGGTGTTCTTAGCCGGGGCAAAGATGTGCGATGAGACGGTGTTCCGGGAATATTCGGGATGACTGTGGTTCTTATTGACCAACACCGAGGCCAAGGCTAGCTCATAGTCCGAGTCCACGACGGGTTCCAAAGAGGACCACCCCGATGAAGACGGTGGTATATTTCGGACCTCATCTAAGTTTAACGCCTCCAGATTTACACTATTTGTATCGTTTGATATCATAATGTTCTCCAAAGATTCTAAAGTACTTCTATAACTTTCTAAGATGGCTCTTTTTGGTTCATCATAGACCACCCCGTCTACTAAGCTACCTGAGGATGAATCATTGTTAATCTGAATGTCCAGAAATAATGGCTCATTGGCATGGTATAAACTCGTATTTGAGTTAGTATTATCTTCTGGTATCCTTTCTAAAGCTGCACTTAAATATACTTTGATGACTAGAATAACAAACAAACAAAGCACAGAATTTTGTGAACGGTGCCACTTCATTGGTTTCATTTTTGGTATAAAATAATATATATTTATGAAGAAATATTAACGATAACAGAACAAAAAAGCGAGACTAAATATAGTATATCAAAGACTTTAATCTCATGTCATTGAGAGTACGTTTTAAATAAGTGATATAGTAGTGTGTTACTTCTCGAGAACATTGAATATGGCGTTGGAGACGGCTACAGACACTCCCAAAGGAACCGATGCGACGACGCTTCGTCGGCGACTGAAGAAGACAACGGATGGCGCTCGGAGATAGTTCACCTAGTGGACAAGTACCTCACTGACTGAGTTGGATCACTGGTCTGGCCGACTCCGCGGGTCTCCACAATATTTTCTCTTGTAGGTCACTATCTCTCAGGATGGAAGTCCGATGTAAGACTGGTGACGTCACACGCCCCTTTCTCCCGTGCGGGCGATCTTGGGTAACACGACCCATGGGGTGGGGATTTCCTCAACCAACACACTTTGGGAAGTATTCACTAGTTTTTTAAATGGATGAGATTTGTTTTAAACATTTTGAGATTTGGTAAGGAGATTAAAATAGAATAATGTGATGAGAAATTAACTTTAAATAAAGATGAGATGGATTCATATACTATCCTATAAACAGATCTATGGTCAGCACCAGTGGGCACACGGACTAAACGTCAAGCTCTTCTAGTCTGGTTTGTCAGTGACGAGGAGGTTACGGCTCAAAATAGAGCTGGACGTACTGAAGGTGGTTTCTCCCTCTCCCTCCAGGCAAATGTGACTACATTTATCCTCAATTATATCTTCCTCATCCCTTTCATATTAATGTGGATGGATCGTTTGGGGAGTGGATAGTGAAATTCTCTTGAAGAACATCAACATTAATTTTATTGTCAAATTGTGATTATAAGTAGGGCCCAAATTTTAACCACCCAAAAATTGTCAAAAAGTTATCAATATAATGATATTAATAATGCTAAATAATTGCTTTAATTTATTTTAATGGGCTAAAATTGTGAACTAAATCTCGTAAATAATGCACATTAGTAGGTCGAACAGGCACTTTATAAATTTAAACTGAAATAGATCTGTATGAAATGAAAAACCTCTAGCAAATAAACTCTCGCATTTCGCTAAACATGAACTTTGAGCTACACATAGGTAAACTATTTCAGAAATAATAGCCACCCCCTCCCACAGAAATATTTCCAGCTTTGTAGTACCACCACCTCATCAGGAATGTGGATTTTCCTGTTCGACACCTTAGTTCAGTCGGTAGCGTGTCTGTCTACTGAGCTAAAGGTTTCGGGTTCAATTTTTGGCGTGGTCGAAAAATTAACATTGGTGAAATGTAGGTTTCCCCTTTCTCAGCGATGAATTAATGGCCCGGTACTGGATGTTGTAACTATTCTTGATTTAAATTAGTTTATAAGTCGTGTGCTGATATAATCAGTTGATTCAGAAAGTGCACATTAAATACCTCAAATAAAAAAGTAAAAAAATCCTACTAAGAAAGTAAAGAATGTACAAAATTCATTTGAAGCCTACATTATTTTGTGGGTCTAACAACTGCATGAGGAAAAAATCTTAAGTTTAACAGTGGATTAATTCACAAAACATCGTTATTATTCAACATAAATACTTAAAAATGACTTTAAACAATATTTAAGGCCTAAAAACACTTCCTGAAAATAAAAAAAATTGCAAACTATCTTTAAGATATACTGCATTTCTACAACCAAAGCATCATGAACATAGTTTATGTGCACATGTGTAAAATTCAGGCCTTTATGAATTTCGAAACTTAATATGCACTGTATATGAGAATTAAAATATGATATGTCTTAAATCTAGAACAGACACATCACCCAGCCCCCGGGCGTCAATAATTCATCCCTGTGAAAGGAGAAACCTACATTTCACCAATGATAAACATTTTGGCCATGTCAGGAGTAGAACTCGGTATCCTTAGCAAAGGAGACAGACAGGCTACTGACTGGGCCAAGGTGTCGGATTATTCGAAATAAATTGAACTTATAGAAAATTCTATTACTGAACATATTTATAATTATTATTATTATTAGGTTTCTCTTTCTAGAATATGAAGTGTTTTTTTCAGGTCAACTCAAACTTTCAAGCATAATGTGATGCTAGAGCTCATGCTAATATTTAACTTAGTCAGAACTGTACAAAAAAAAAGTTGAACTTATCGTGAATGAAGTGTGGCCTTATCTCTGGCATCACAGAACATGTCATGACCAAAGGAAGAATATGTTAGTACATTATATATACATATAAATTAATGGTTACGTTTTAAAACCAATGCTATTAATTGTTTAATTTAATGTATGGTTTTGAGGAAGGTAGTTTTTAAAGAAAATGCATTAACATTGACTCGGAGAGGGAATGGAAAAAGCAAAATGTTAAATAGTATGGTAAGAAACACCCCCAAACCACCCCTCCGATATTCTAGCCTCTACTCCTCCATCAGCAGCAATACAACTTATTGTGAGGCCAGCAGTCAGCAACTTACGGGCCCGCCAACTGATTCTGACCCGCAAAAGATTTAGCAAACAAACAACTGTGTTCATAAAAATAGATGAATAGCTATACCCTGATTTTGGTTGAAAGAACAGTAGAGAGAACATATTTCTTTGCGGCCAACATTGATACAATTTTACTATATTATTTGTGATATTGTATAGGATTTGATAATATCTACCAAAAGTGACGGCTGTAGATAAAATTACTTGATTTATGAATATTTTAATATTGTTTTAGTAACTTTTTTTTAACTAACTGCTACTGTTCTCCCAACCCAAAATCATACTTTAATTACTATATGATAAATAAAACGTTGGAATTTTTTTTCCTCGATATTTTTTCAAACGAGCCCACTAATTTTTTTTCTAAACCTATATGGCCCAAGATATCAAAAAAGGTTTCTGACCCCTGACTAAGACCGGGGGACCACTGATGTTTTTCCTCAGTGGTTTCTCATTTAACCGCCATGCTAGTGCGGATACATTTACTATATAACTCTATCCTACTCATCCTTACCCAATTAGTGTATATATCCAGGGAGCCGGAATGCATAGTAAGGGCCAGTTTCATAGTCAGATTTAGTACGCCTCAAGTGCGGCGCTATACTAAATACAGAACGACACCTACCTAGACCAAAATGGAATGGGCCAGTTTCGCATATGAAACTGGCCCATTCCATTCAATTTCAGGTAGGTGACGTCTTGTATTTAGTATAGCGCCGCACTTGAGGCGTACTAAATCTGACTATGAAACTGGCCCTAGGACACCGTGTACACACACACACACACACACACACACATACACACACGCGCGCGCGCACACACACACACACACACACACAGAGCTAGATTATCTACAGTTAGTGTAGTTTGATAGAGGAACAAAATATAATAATTGAACTTTACATTTATTTGTTCTTAACTACACCATCATGCAATACAACGTAGAAACGCTGTGGTGGCCGCATGGTCTAACACGCTACTCACACAGTAGAATAGACTGACGATGACAGGGAGATCGAGGCTCGAATCTGGGTTGGGTTTAATGAGCTTTTTTCCTAAATAGTTTTTCACTCTCCCTTCACGTAAATGCGGGTACACTTCCTATAAATATAACCTCCATAATTCCTAAAACCATTAGCGTAATTAGTACATAAGTGTATAACCCAGTAAGACGCGGTGATAAAAAAAAAGTAAGGGTAGTATTTTACTCCGGAACTAATCTGTTGTCCAGCAATTAACCACATTGCACCTTGCCTTGGCTTATCTGTTTGAAAGTTATAATTGACCTAGTAATGACTGTACACGTAACCCGCTCATTTCCAGGTTTTGTTGTGTTTGGTTCTTGAAATAAAGTGTGTAATTTCCCTCCCAAATTCAAAACCTTGAAGCAGTTTTTAGCTCTCCGGTTCCACCTGACACAACGGAATATGTTTGTGTTTTATTACTGTTTATTATTGTTATTAGTGTAAATATACTGGTATACAAGGTGGGTATTAAGACGTGGCACACACACACACACACACACAATAGTAAGTTATTACTTGCGCTAGAGAATGGTTTCTCAAATTTTCGGTAGTCACGTTCTCATATTTGGACCTTGGTTGATCCTACCAACACGAACCCCTTCCAACTCATTAGAAAAAAAAAAGGAATCCAATATGTGCTTTCTTGTAAAGTATAAACGGTCATCCCAAACTTTAATAAAGCTTGAGACCCGATTCAGTGGCCGCATGGTCTAACGCGCTACTCTCGCAGTAGACTAGACTGCCGATGACGTGGAAATCGAGGTTAGAATCTAGGTCGGGTGTACTGAGGGTGGTTTTTTCCAAAGGTTTTACACTTCCCCCTTCACGCAAATGTGGGTACACTTTCTAGAAATATAACCTCTCTAAAGGGCGCTTCACACGTTCAATATAACTGTCAGTATACTGATTGACTGATGCCAAATCCTGTCAGTATTTTCAATCCCGGTACAGATTTATCAGATTGCCAAACCCTTCCTTCACCTCTGACAAGACGTGTATTAATCACAACTTGTGAATGTGTTGAATTCCAGGCCTCCACCGTGGTTCGGATCCCACGTTAAACTGTAGGTGCTCCATTTCATATCACAATCACCCTACCATTACACATTAGCATAAGTGCGTACAAACCGAACGGGTAGTAAGACGTGATGCTAAGAAAAATCTTGAGTGGTAATACTAGCAAAGCCCATGACAGAGAGTAAGAAATTCCTGTAAAAGTGCATGAAATAATTTCCAAATCTGTGTTAATATGTTAATCAGGCTTAATATTTTCAAAAATATGTTTTATGGTTAGTAAAACACAATGGTACTTTACGTACCTCCTGAAATATTTCGTGTACCCTTAGATGTATGCGTACCACAGTTTGGGAAAATCTGCTCTAGAGGGTATCTTTAAAATAAAAGTATATTATTATTATTATTATTATTATTATTATTATTATTATTATTATTATTATTTATCACTCGTAAAGAAACTAAACTAAAGGTTTCTTTGAAACATGTTACTTATTCTATGATATTTATGTTTTTATTGTCTAACAATAAATCTAAACTAAGGATTCACAAATCATGACATGTAAAGCTACTAAGCCAATCTCTCAAGTCCAGTAGTAGTAATAGTTCGACGTGTAATACACAATGTTATTAGTCACGACAACTTGCACATGTCCATTTTGGTTACGGACATCTCTTATGTAACGTGTTACATCAAGTTATGAGTGCTCCAGACGGAAAGGGAAAGGAACTATCACGGAGGGAAGGAACTCACCTCTGTCAAGCCGCAGAATCGTCTGATGACTGGCCCACTCGCGGGAAAAGATTCGCTATCAGGTTGTTTTTACTTTAAACTGCTGTATTTCCAGGCGTTCATTCACAAGTCAGAAGTCGGTGGCGTGACCCACAAGTATTTAACCACAGATGGATTAAGAAACTTTGATCCTAACGAGATTTAAACTAACAAAGTATCCATCTGCAATGGTGGTCTTGTGGTTTAGTGCGCCAATTTCACAAAAAAACTATCTCAAGTATTTATAAATCCCTTCATAATTTTTTTCTAGCACAGTGTCTTACTACCCGTTCGAGCTATACGCTTATGTACTAATTACATTAATGGTTTCAGGGATTAGGAAGGTTACATTTAGAATAAGCGTACCCACATTTGCTTGGAGGGAGAGTGGAAAACCATTTTAGGAAAACCCCCCTCAGTACACCCGACCGAGAATCGAACCTCTATCTCACCGTCATCGGCAGTCTAGTCTACTGCGAGAGTAGCGCGTTAGACCACGAGACCACCAAAGCGGGTCCTTCATATTTTTTTGTTTGTTTATTATTTAGCATCGCGTCTCACTTCGCGCTCAAATTATACGCATGTAGGTAGCTCTACTAATTACGCTAATGTATTAGGGAGGAATAAAGTTTCATTTAAAATATGTTTGCCCGCATTTGCTTGAAGGGAGAGTGAAACCCCATTTAAGAAAAACAACCCTCAATACATCCGACCAGAATTCAAACCCTCATATCCCCGTCATCAGCAGTCCAGTGTATTATGAAAATGACGCCTCCAACCATTCGACCATCGAATCTGGTTCTCTATGATAGAAAATTATCTTATCCATGAAAAGCATTAACATACAAATTAACCCACGCTAATGGACACGTGGTCTAAATGTCAAATTCATTTAGTTGAGTTAGCCAGGCCAGCGTTCTGATCCCTGCTTCCTGTACTGAGGATAATTTTTCCTAAATGGTTTCCTATTTGCCTCACATAAATTCGTCTACATTGCCTCTAAATTATATCTTCCTCATCCCTATCACAGTAGCGTAGTTAATTATGTAATATCGGTCTAGGGGTAAGGTGTCGGACTTCTGAGCTGGGGTTCCGGGGTTCAATCCTTGGTCCCGGCACAGATTTATCTGATTGCTAAATCCTTCCTTCACCTCTGACAAGACGTGTATTAATCACAACTTGTGAATATGAGGAATGCCAGGCCTCCACCGTGGTTCGGATCCCACGTTAAACTGTAGGTCCTCCATTTCATCTCACAAACACCATTCTATTATACATTAGCGTAAGTGGGTGTAGCCCGAACAGGTACTAAGACGCGGTGCTAATAGTAATAATAATAATAATAATAATAATAATAATAATAATGTGGTCTCTTCCATACGATCAGTGTTGTAATTACAATTGTTTAAAATCTGTCCTTTGATATTCAACAAACAATTTAAGACTGAAGCATTTGTCCACATGCCCTCTGGGGCACGTGATCGATATTATTATGACACCTTTACTCAAAGGTTACTAATAGAATGACTACTAAAATATTATTTTATAGATTAAGCATAGCTCAGGACAAAATACAATAAACAGATTTGATTCATTTTTAAATCACAACACGGCAATAGTATTAATATTGTTTAGAAGTCTTTATTTAAGAAAAGAAACTTTTTCAAATATTCTTTAAATTTATATTTTATTACGGCCACTACACCCTATCTCCATCTTTAGCTAGGTCTATCCAGTCCACCTCATTACACCCTATCTCTTTCAGGTCAATTTTAATGTTATATTCCCATCTGTGTCCAGATCTTCCCAAAGGTCTCTTCCCAATGGGTTTGTCAATCAGTACCCTGAACAAGTTTCTAGAATCTCCCATTCGCGCTGCATGTCCTGTCCACCGTAGTCTACGATAGTTGATTATCCTAATAATGGTTTGTGATGAATACAGGGTATGTAACTCATCATTATGTAGCCTCCTCCCCTCCCTAGGAGACTTATACCTTTTTTGAACAAATATCTTCCTAAGCACCTTGTTTTCAAACATTCTAAATTTGTTACCGTCATGTAAGATAAGATACAATGTTTCACACCCATAGGGAACAACCGGTAAAAATATTGTTTTGTATATTATAAGTTTTACATTCCTTTAAAGCAGGCGAGAGGTCAACAACTTACTGAACCAGTAATAGCATGCGTTGTCCGACTGTATTCCTCTAAATTCAACCTTACTCATCTCTAACACATTAACGTAATTTCTACACAGGCCTATATGTATAACCCTAATGAGTAGTAATACGGGGTGCTAATAATATATGTTTAAATATGTATGTAATAGAACAATAAATAAGTTAATTAAGTAATTAAATTTTTGAACTGATTTTACATTATTTTTCTTACCAGCAGATTATTACTGCCCGTTCGGTTTATACACAAATGTACTAATTACGCTAATGAGTTAGAGATGAGGAAAGTTGAAGTTTTTGAGGAAGTGTAAACAGTGTAGAAAACTATTTAGGAAAAAACTCATTAATGTAGGCCTACTCGACCAGAATTCGAACCCCGAGCTCCCCGTTATTGACAGCCTGGCCTGTTGCAAGAGTGATGTCTCAGAACATCAGACCACCGAAGTAGGTTTGTTTACCTGTTTAGTAATTAATATTAATATATTATTCATTATCTTTGATTCAAACGGATTAAACAAATTAAAATATTGAGACAAGATGACAAAGATGAAATTTTATGCAAATGAGGAACCACAACAAAGTAAAACCCTCTCCCGAGTGCGTTGGTTAATTTTCCTAATTTTGACTTAAGGGTTTGTATTGTCGATAGAAATGTGTAGTGTTAATTTCAAACTTTCCCCCATTGCGAGACTGAAAGAAAACCCTAGTGTAATTATGCGTGTGATAACTGTCCTAATTCCTCTCACATTCTCACCCCCTCACATCCTACTACCCGTCCGAGCTATATGCATTTTGAATTACTTTAATTATTTAATTTTGATCGAGGTATAACTTATATTAAATGTACCCGCATCTACGTTGAGGGCGAGTGGAAAATCATTAAGAAAGAACATCCACAATATACCTGTGCGGTAATTGAACCCCGACCTTCCCATTATGCCTAGATCAGACTTAACGAGCCTGACGTTAAATCCACGTAACCACTGATGCGAGTTATCAACCTATATAGTACGATTTTATAATGAAGAATCTTTTATAGAACACTAACATGTGTTTTCGTGTCAACATTGAGAACATTTTACTATAATATTTAAGTTATTTTAAAGATAGTGATATATTTTTATTTTGTTAACACCACGTCTTACTACCTGTTCCGGTTATCCGCTTATGTACTAATTACACTAAAGGTTTAGGGATTAAGAAGGCTCAATTTAGAGGAAGTACTCCCCCATTTGACTTGAGGGAGAGTGACAAACCATTTAGGAAAAAACTCCGTGCACCCGATCGGGATCGAACCTTGATCTCCCCGTCTTTGGCAGTCTAGTCCAACATGAGATTAGCGCGCATCCACCGAAGCGGGTTGATATTGATATTAACTATAAAAAAGTGACACCTGTGGATCTCATGACTTGACGTATGGATATATGCAAGTAGAACATTTCTAGCTGTTCTTCCTATGAAAATTGTAATCTAGTTTATCTGTTTATGCCGCCCTCTCTCCGGTATTAGATGAATAGAAAAGTATCTGTGAAGTGTAGTGTTATGGCCACACGAGCGGATCTTTTCACGTTGAGACACGAACGGAAATAAAACCCACAGGAATAGCGGAATTGCCAAGGTTCAGAATTTAAAGAAGGGATGTTTTTGACAGTTATACATCCCTCTAAAATAATTTCTATATACCCTTATTTATACTTCATGTGATGCAATCTGAAACTGTCACTTTTCATAAATAATATCGATAGCTAAGATAATATAAACAATAATAGTAAAATGCAGTCAATGTTGACCGTAAAAAAAGTTACCAGAATTCAACTATAAAGTGAACTTTTTTGTTCTTGCCATTTTCAGAAAGAGTCATTCTAAAATCCCTAGTAAAGCTGGAGAAGGTAGTTGTCATTTAAAAAATGTTGAACAATATACCTTGTAGTGATGTTTTTTGGGCGTGTCAATAAATTAGGTTTATGAAGTGTAATAATATATAATAATGAAAGTGATAGGATAGGTGTTAGATGAATGTAGTGAACTATCTTACGTACAGCTAGAGACATTTTTTAAAAATCTTCAAAATGAGGGTTAATTACTGGTTGCCGCCTAGCATTTGCATTGGTTAAAACATTTGTATTTAATCCATATAGATTTCAAAGGACATTTGACAAATTGAGGTCAAAATAGGGGATAAAATATGTTCGCAGCTTAAGTCTTAGTCGACTTCGATGGTCTTGGGGTGAAGTTCTCGCCTTAGGACCCGATGTTCAGGGGTTCAAATCCAGCTGGAGTCGACAGGCTTTCCTTGAGCGATACAAATCCGTAGCACAACTTCCTTCGGAGAGGAAGTAAAGCCGGCGGTCCCATGTCAATTGTTGTCTGTAAAAGAAGCCTGGAAGGTATGCGAAAATACCTTTCCCGACAAAATTGTTAGGCCCTTTCGCTCTTGCTCATAGAAATTCCCGTGTGCTGATATGATCAATCGGTTCAGAAAGTACACGTTAATTAGCCCAAATAAAAAAAACTTCGGGGACTGTCTCCAAAAATAGAGGACGAATTATCATCTTATCCTGAGAGAGGAGCCAGTCTTACAAATGACCAGACGGACGGAAATCTTTTGTGCTGTGAAAATGCTCTGCTGAGTCTCAAGGTACCGGCAATGCAAACGTGACAAATGTTGCGCGGTGAATGAGAAAATATTACTCATTTGGACGATACCTCCGTATACTTCTCCACGAGCGTGTATTTATTTACTAAAAAGATAAGTTAGGCCTGTACGAAGCTTCGAAATTTTGAATACGAATCTTGCTAGAATTTGATTTGAAACTCTGAATTTTAATAATTTTAAAGATTTGTATCATATTCAAAATTTCGAACCCGAATGAATGCCTTGTTCTGAATCGATTAGTTTAATTATTCGTAATTTGAATAATTTAACTTTTTAAGGAATTCGGCATTAAACCATTACTAGGCTTGACCATAGAAACTTGCAAATCTAAAAATATTTATAATCAATTAATTATGTGAACACGGTTTATTGACAATATTAATTGAGTCCAACTAATATAAATATAATCTAGTAATCAATTTCAGTTTGATGACATGCTATTTTAAAATATTCTATTCAATACATTTTCATTGTGGAATAATTATTCGATTTGGATTAGATTTAATCCATTTTCATGTTTAAATATTCGAATTGGATTAGATTCAAACAATTATTTTCATTGTGAAATATTCTAGTTGGATTCGACTCAAACCATTTTTACTTTGACATATTTAATTTAAATTCGATTCAAACCATTTTCATTTAAAAATATCAGATTACGATTTTCAAATTAAGTCAGCGAGCAAAGATTCGAATTCGATTCGAAATTAAAAATATTGTATTCGCACTGGCTTAGTCATAGCTTTTGTTGAAATACACCTGATCTGTATATTAGTACCAGTTTTAGAGGGGGTTCACTTTTAATAAGATAAATAGATAAATTACCTATTATTTATGATTCTAGAACAAAATAATATACATATTATGCAAATAAAATTAAAACATATAATGAAGTGTATAGACCAGATGGATGAGAAAAGCTACCAAATGGGAAGTAAATAATTAGCACTAATCCTCTTCAGTGGTCGCATAGTCTAAGGTGCTACTCTCGCAGTAGAATAGACTGCCAATGACAGGGAGATTGAAGTTAGAATCTCGGTCGGGTGTACTGAGGAGGTTTTTTCCAAAAGGGCTTTCCTCTCTACCTCCACGCAAATGCGGGTACACTTCCTCTAAACCTAACCTTCCTAATACCTAAAACCATTGGTGTAATTATTACATAACCCTATAATTCGAACGGTTGGTATGATGCGGTACTAAAAAAAAGCACAAAGTATTTTTAATTTTTATTTAGTTACTCTTTCCCTAATTAAAGGAATGATTCACCATTTTCTAAGCCTTTGGCAAATTATATATGAAACAGATAAACAAACCTCATTAATGAAACTCATCCCTTTCACTCAAACAAATTTGGGATTGTTAAGGTGAAGTGAAAGGGAACGTGAGTAAATGTCCCTATTTTTACAGTTGTTTTGTAACTAAAAAAACCTTTATGGCAAAAATAAATAAACTACAACTTCATTAGTGCGTTTAGTTTAATTTTATAATACAGTAAATTAAATAGTTTTTGAATATTTGTCATGGGCACCAAGAATTTGAGCAAGACTTTTTATCATCATTTAAAAATTGTCTGTTCAAATTCCGTTATTCTCGTGACAGATATTTAAAAACTGTTGAGACTACTATTTGTAAAAAAAAAAAAATCTAAAAGTTTCTACTGAAGAAATATTTTATTTTAATTTGTTTGAAAAAGAGTTTTATGTTTTAAAAGCTGCAAAAATACTTGCTTTAACTCAGATGTGAATATAATATTGCTCATTTGGTTTGACGTCCGTGAAATATCACGTCCGTTCGAGGCACGTATAAAAACGCTCGTGTGACTTTAAGCAGGTCGACCACTAAGCAAGTCATCGTGACTGCCCTGCTGTGACAGATCACACGTAGAACAAACAAACACGCACACACACACACACACACACACACACGCACAGGATATTATAGAGTTAGTGGGATGTATTTTACCGACTTTAACTGGTTGAACTCCACAACAAACACATTCACCAGACTCAGGATGATACATTTTTCTGTTCAGGGGAAGACGAAAAAAAATTCACAAAGATAAAAAAGTTCGGACATTCTTGGAATAAAAAATCTTAAACTAGCATTAAGATTTATATTTTTAGCACCGTATCATATTACTAACTCTTCAGGTTTTTCGTATATGTACTAATCACGCACTAATCACGCTAACGAGTTAGGGATGAGTAAGGTTGAATTCAGAGGAAGTGTACCAGCATTAGCGTGTAGGGAGAGTGGAAAACCGTTCAGAAAAACCCTCAGTACATTCAACTAGAATTCAAACCCCGATCTCCCTGTCATCGGCAGACTAGTTTATTGCAAGAGTGACACCTTAGACCATGCGGCCACCTAAGCAAGTATTAAAAACATTAATAACTGGATATACATTTAAATTAAATTAATTATAGCTTATAAATGGCAGCTGATCACAGGAATATAGCCCGATAATTTTGGCTCAACGCATAAATATTCTGACATGAGCTGTCCGGGTTCGTCACATGGTCAGGGCTACTATTCACTCAGAGTTTAAAGCAGAATAAGAATTAAGGAGGAAATAAACTTTAGTGACAGAAACAGCAGCCGTCGCTGGATACATCTTTAAATTAAATTAGAGATGGTTGTAAAATGACACCTGAAAACGAGAATCGAATCCACACCTTTGTTTAAGAAGGAAGGTATTTATAGAATAACTTGTT
This sequence comes from Timema bartmani, assembly GCA_902151455.1. Classification (NCBI taxonomy): domain Eukaryota; kingdom Metazoa; phylum Arthropoda; class Insecta; order Phasmatodea; family Timematidae; genus Timema; species Timema bartmani. The sequence goes on along the minus strand of CABFWB010001054.1, from coordinate 58,077 downwards.
TAGTTACGATAATTTATGGATTTAGTCAAAAATTGTCATAATAAATGAATAATATAATATATACATAGGTTAGGTTTGTAGAACCAGTCAAATTTGTAGGGGAAATATACAAGAAAAATATTGTTAAAATAACTTACGTAATACAAATCAGATTTTAAACAAAGAAAAAGTTACTTGGTTGTCTTTATTAACTTGAATTATTTTGTTTAGCCCACCGGTGGTCCACCACTGAAATATCCACGAACCATCCCGTGATCAGGCTAGTAATAATTCTTCTTCTCCCTCTAACATTCAGTGAAGATTGACCCTGACAACAGGACAACTATTACTACATTCATAATTTAAACAAAACATTGAAATAGGAAAAAGTTGTCGTTGTTCACACTTTACAAACAATTTGTTTTCCCTTCTTATTGCTTATGTACAGTACTTACTTACCTAAAAAAAAAGTGATGATTTTTTTTACAGGCTAAAGAATTTTCTAAATCAAAAGAATCATCTATCAAATTGGAAGGTAAATGTATATTTTCAGGAAATATACACGTGTGTGTGTGTTTCAATAGAAAGACATTACAAGTTAACCGTTATAAGAGTAGTATTAATACTACTAATCAACAAATGCGTATGAACGAGGTGTCTAAAAAAGTATAATGTTGAAAAGAGTATTTAGGTTTTAATTTAATCGCATGATATGCCCTTTGAGTTTTAAAATGAAAATTATATTTATTACACACTAAACACCTAGATGAGTAATAACCTATAGGCTAATTCGGTGGACACATGTCCTAAGGCGTCACTCTCGTGTTTAATTATTATTATTATTATTTAGCACCACGTCGGGTTATACGCTTAAGTACTAATTACGCTAATAGATTGAGAATTGTAAAGGTTGAATTTAGAGGAAGTGAACTCGCATTTGCGTAGAGGGAGAGTGGAAAACCATTTAGGAAAAACCACCCCCAGTTCACCTGACCGAGATTTGAACCTCGATCTCCCCGTCCTCGGCAGTCGAGCTCAACACGACTAGCGCGTTAGCCAACTACACCACCGAGGCGGGTCACTCTCGTGTTGTTCTAAAATCTAGACTGCCGATGACAAAGAGATCGGAGTTCTAGTCCCGGTTGGGTTTACTTAGGGTGGTTTTCCCAAAAAGTTTTTACCAATCAGCCTCCAGGTTAATGCTGGTACAATTCCTCTGCATTCAACCGTTCTCATCTAAAACGCTCTAGCATAATTAGTACATATACGTAACCTGAACATTGAACAGTTAGTAAGACGTGGTGCTAAAAAAAAACGTGTAGGGTGTTAAGATTTTTGTTTTGTTTTGTTCGATTTCGATTATCTCACTGTGTATCTCACTTTTTAAGTTGGTATTTACATCCATTACTCTTTCCAGCTTAGGTCAGTTTTTTATTCAAGCCAGATATTCTCCACTACCTGCTGGCTAGGCCTGTCGTAGCTTCATGTGCCCTATAATCTAAGTTTAAACTAGGGCAGGCACAACACCCAGTCCCCGGCCGGTAATTTATCACTGTGAAAGGCTAAATCCACATTTCACCAATAATAAAATGTTTTGCTATTCTGGGAATCAAACCCGGGACCCTTATTTCAGTCACAGACACGTTACCGACTAAGCTAGGGTATCGGATTTTTAAGGTAGTATTATTAAGTAAACTTTAATTGTTGATTTTTAAAAATGTTTAGGTTTAATCAAGATTTATTTTATTTTGTTTGATGAATACAAATAATGTTATTTGCATTTAAAATTTCTGCTTCCTACTCACATACTCCCCTTTTCACTAAGCCATAATATCTATGACCTTGGATCCTCTTACTCCAAAGGGAATTCCGTTTTAAGCACACCATAGCGAACTGCGCTACGCCTATGATAATCACATGCATCAGGCGTAGATTTTACTTTAAGCTGCGTACCAGGTCCTGTATTTTGATGACATATCTTTTTTATATATATACATCACAGACAATGAATTAGTGTAGGCTTACAAAAAAGCTATGCATGGTCCCTTGGTTGGTAAAATGTTTTTTATAGGTCATTCATTATTTGGTAATTTTTTGCTATTTTAAATTTCTGGGTATTGGTTTGCGTCATTTTTAGAAATTTTGAGTATTTATTAGTAGTTATTATTATTAATTATTAGTAATTATTTGAGTAAGTAAAATATGGTAAAAAACTGAAATGCCGATTCCAGTGTGAAAACATGCAAAGGCTGCATTATAGATGAACATTTAAAATTCTCAGTGAAAACGTTTCCGGTGGTAAAGTCAAGTGGTAAAGATGTTGGTCAACAGATATCTAGCTTGGTGGGCCAAGAGTTGAGTGGTATTCCGTCCTTATTGCAGGAGAATACTTGTCCAGTTAGATAAAATCCACTCTCTTCATTAGCTTCTCTTGATTTGTATAGAGATAGTCAGAACTTGCACTGGACCCCATCGTGCCAACCACACACGCATTTCCCGGCGACGTCCTTGATTGTTACAAAACGGATAATTTTCACTTTCTTTATTAGTATTATTTAGCGCCAGTGAGTGTTGTCGGTTATCAGTGAATCAACCTACCTTTATTTCAGGTCAAACACCACAGGCTCATGGTCATTGTTTTCCCTATACGCACCAGTGGTCACATGAATTACGGTGTCACTCTCACAATAATGTAGTGCTGATGATGCGAAGGTCAAGGTTCAATGTCGGCCGGGTACACTGGGGGTAATTTTCCACGTGTCTTTTTTATTTTTCCTTTAGCACCGCGGCTCACTAACCGTTCGGATTATACGCCTATGTACTAATTACTCTAAGGGCTTTAGGGATGAGGAGTTTCATATTTATGCATTTTCGTGGAGGGAGAATGGAAAACTATCTTGGAAAAACCACCCCCAGTACACCCGACTGAGATTTGAACCTAGATCTCCCCGTCCTCGGCATTCTAGTCTACTGCGAGAGTAGCGCCTTAGACCAAGTGGCCAACGAAGTGGGTGGGTGTCATTTGTTACGTGGGACTTATCCTGTTTCTCCGCTCTTGCAGGTGGGCACACATATTAGCTACGTTACCTCCTTATTTCTACCCCTTATTATTGCTACGTGCCTCAATACACGTCCGGGATATTCACATTTAATTACATTGATAAGGTACTGGTGAGGAAAGTAGAATCTAGAAGAAATGTACCCACATTTGCGTAGATGGAGCACTGAAAACCATTTGGGAATGACGACCTTAAGTACATTGGGAAGGGATTCAAACCCTGACATTCCCGCCACCGGCAAAATAGACCACACGAGCTGTACGGAAAGTGTTTATTCATAAATGGTTTTTTACTCTCCCTCCAAGAAAATTGGGGTACATTTCCTTTAAATCATACGTTCCCCCTCAGTGCCTCATTAATGTAACTAAATGCAAATATCCCGAACATGTAGTAAGACGCCGTGGCGTGCCATCGAGTTAACAAGCAAGCAAACACACACATACATGTTTGTATACAGGGTGCCCTAAAAGAAAGGCAACTCACAGATTATGTAAGTAATATAAAATCTACACCCGTTGCATTTGTTTCCTTTCAGTTTCATGAATCCTTAATTATTTATTTTAATGTGAATTTTAAAAAACACTGAGTGTTCTAATCAACCTGATACACTGTAAGTGCTATATAGGTCAACATTCAACTTGCAGTAGACAATATATCAAATGAGAAGTTAAAAAATATGTTCGATAGCATAATACGTCGCTTACAACAAATTTAAAAAAATCCTTGTAATTTACTGAAAAAAACCCATGAGGTTCTGATGGGTTGCTTTTATTTTTGGATACCCATTAATACCCACTGAAAAGAGGAACAAATCAAGAAGCGTCCTTCTTTTTTTTTCACATAACGCTACTAGTCTTATATTTTATGAGCAAATAATTACAGCTAATTTATTTAATTGTGATAAAACTTCTTCCGTAACGTGATTATATGTGCCACAAAACTAATTGCCTCATCATGTCTTGTTTATCAAACGATCTTTTACCGAACAAAACACTGCGTGTAAACCCTATCTTTGCGAAATCTGGCAAGCAGCCCGCTTGAAATCATTTCTCACCAGCCACCAAACAACTACCCTCAAGTCATTTGCTAACGACTTCTTTCATCAGTGAAAGTCTGTGCTCATTAGGTTTCAAATTAAATACTTCAACGATACAAATACAGGCTTATTAAGTGTCACCTAAATGGTTCCTGCCAATAATTTTAATTTCTCCTTTCTACCAAATATATTTGGAAAATTGCCAATTTAGATTTAATAGAGCCTCACCCCCAACGACCTCTATTTATAAATTGGGATAATTATAAGTGTTAAAGGTATTTTCTTGAAGTTTCTAGACACAATACTTTATATAGGCTTCCCCGATTCTGGCTGGAAGAACAGTAGGGAAAATTCAAACATATTTCTTTGAGGACAACATTGATAACATTTTACATTGTTGGTTGTGTTATTCTATAGATATTGATAATATCTATCGAAAGTTACAGCTGCAGATAACATGACTTTATATATGAATGTATTAAAATGGTTTTAGTAACTTTAGTAACTAACTTCTACTGTTCTTCCTACCAAAATAATACTTTAGTCACGTGACGTAATACAACACATGTATCCTGTCCTCACAAATATAGTTTTCAATAATTTATACCAGACCTGTTATATTTTTTATGATGTATACTTACAGAGACATAATATGAATGGCTTTACAAGAGCATTAAGGGCGAGTATCTAATAAATAATCTATCTTAGTGTGCCTTCTTTTTCATCTTGATGTCACCTGGTTCCGAACCAAAGCCTTGGAGGAAGTTTCTTTACGACCCTGGAATGCTCCTGGCACTGTATTAATATTTTTTTTTAATTTTGTGGTAGTTTCCTACAGATTGCTCCCAAATGTATGTAAATTCAATAATTATGGCTGTTAACTTCATATAGATTACGGAATACTTCCATAATAATTATTGTCCTGTGTTAATTCAATTATACCTCCACAGGCTACATTTAGAATTAAATAAATTAAATCCACAGGTCAGTGTTTTATTCAAGCCATATATTTTCCGCTACCAGCTTTTCTAGGCCTATCATAGCTTCATATGCCTTATAATTTAACTTAAGACTAGGACAGGCACAGCATCCAGTCCCCAGCCGTTAGCTTATCACTGTGAAAGGGTAAACTCACATTTCACCAATGATACATTTTTCGGTCATCCCGGGAATCGAATAAAGGACCCTTAACTCAGTAAACAGACACACTACCAACTGAGGTAGGGTGTTGGATTGTATTAATGCAAATATACTGGACAGTAACTTCTTACACTCTACAGACTTGAGCAAACACGAGTAGACTTGAGTGAAAGTGCCTGCAGAGTTCCGAATAGGCTACTTCTCGACAAACATGTATGGGTGGTATACTACTATTTAAGATGCCATCGTCAATGTTAGAATAATTAGTTTAATTATTAGATTTCATTGTTGTAGGTTTGGTTGATATCACCGTAAAGTGCGATGATAATATCTTAATATCAGCTGCTTCCAATGTATGCATAGCACAAAGAAATATATCAAATTCATACACTTCATCCTTCAGTGTTCAAATCTACAAATTATATAATGGGTGCTGGGACTCCGGAACAGGGGGGCAAGGGAGGCTTGAGCCCCCCTTGTTTTTATCTTGGGGTCTGGGACTATCTTAAGCCCCCCGTAATATTTCACAAGTAAATTCAAAACCAATGTATAAAACCGTTACTGTAAGTTTGGTAATTTAAAGTAATAAAAATAAAAATTTACAATTAATTTAATAGAAATCTAATTTTGCAGTTTATTTTTCTCCCAAGAGATAAAACTCCTTCACAAAAATATAGTAACTAGCATTAGGCCTAATTGGGATTGCCTTAAATTAATATAATCAATAACAGAATAGTAAAGCCAAAAGTTAATAATTATTGACCTTTTTGACACAAATAAGAACAAATTGAAAACATTCGCAGTTGAATTGTAAGTTTAATTTTACCACGAGGCGTATTTTTAACCACAGTTCAAATTTTACTTTTGCCATATTTTTAACAACCCTAAAAAATTTAAAAACTGGACATTCATAAAATTAATACGCTTTCTTTTTTTTGGTTTGAATAAAATATTTTATTATTTTTAAACCTATGTTAAATATTGTTGTGATAATATATTTTATTGTGTTGTATTCATGGTTTGAAAAAAGAAAACTAAGTATTTAATCAAGCCTAGTTTAAAGGTATATTAAGTTGTCTTCCACAATATGAGCCTTGACAGGGTTGATACCTACACTTAGATTGCCCCAAAAGGTAGCAAGCTTACCTTGCATTGTTCAACTAGCCTATACGATAGAAATATAGAGTGGGCGTAGCGAGGGGGGGCTATGGGGTTCAAACCTCTCACATCTGCCCGAAATTTTCTGAAGTTTTTAATATTGATCACAAAAGAATGTCTGTGAAATTATTTATCTTAATTTGATTCTGCAATCCGATCTTCAGATATCGTAGTTCATCATCTAAAAGCATCCATTTTTCAAAAATGTGTCTGGGGGGTGAACCACCTCAAATAGCTTCTAGACGCATCTAACTTTGATGGTAAAAAAAGTCGAAAATCCCTCTAAATATCTTTTTATGGGCATCAAAATTTCTGGAGTAGGAATATTTAAAATAGCCTCCTTGACTAAACAAATTAAAAAAAACGGGGGAGGTCTATTCCAAATCTCTCTTAAATCAGTATAATTTTCAAAAACTCTCCCCTTTTGAGGACCACTCCAAATACGTTCTATGGCATCAAATTTTAAAAAATTAACTGGGAGGGAGAAAACTTCCTAAAATAAATAAATCTTGATATTTCCCCTTCCCCCCATCACACATATAAGGTTCCACCACTACTTTTTAAAATAACTTTCTTATTTTTCAGAAGTCTTAACATAATGTCATAGACTTACAATTTGGAACTCTCCCAAAATTAAATTCTTCCTACACCCATGAGACTAAGACTGCTACCTTTCATGGTAAAGGGAGTGTATATGGAAAACAGAGAAAACCTGTAAAAGCGAATTAATTGGGTTTGACATGAAAAGTCAAGAGGAAGTCAGATACATTATAAAATATCATTGAAAATTTTAAATTGCATTGCAATAATTTGCTAAATACGTAGAAGAGAGCATTACCAAGTCTAAACTATTAGTTTTATCACCAATTAGTGTTATTTCTTGATGATCTTTGTGCCAATAATTTAATAGAAGGCAATGAAAATTATAAGATCATGTATGTTGGCCTATAGCTTTTACTATAAAACACTGGTAAAGTAATTATTCTTTGGCCTGGAAAACCTGGGGAAGTAAAGGAATTTTAAAGGGTAGGCCTTATCAGCGCTGTTTGAATGCGTGTAAAATAAATCAATTTTATCAGCAGAAATCAGTTGGTATTAAAATTTTTATCAACCTTTAACCTGGGTGATATATTTCAAAATGAAAGGACACCAGATTAATCATTAGGCTTAAGTGGTGCCCACATAAATGTAAGAAATATTTCTTTGGTTGTGTGCACTTAAGTCTAACTACAATTCTAAAAAACTCAATTTTTTTTCTAGAGGCATCAAATAAAAAAAAATTACCACTAAATAACCAATCTAAAAAGTTTATAGAGGCATCAAATTTTCAAAAATTTGTTAGAGAAAGAGCACTCTAAATATCATCTACAGGTAATAAATTTTCAAAATATCTCTAGGTGCGGAGCACTTTAAGTAGCTTTTAGAAAATTCTAAATTTAAAAAACATCTTCTGCGTGAGAACCACTCCAAATAACTTCCAGAATAGTATATTTTTCGTAAATTTTTCCAAGTGTGAACCACTCTAAAATAGCTTCTAAGGGCATCCAAGTTTCGGAAAAATTTTGGAGGAGGCCTTCAATTCCCCTTTTGGCCAAATACCACTGAATAGTATCATTATACCTATAAAATAAAAATATAGAAGGGGCCTCCTCATCATTTTTATTGTTGACCGAAAAAAATTACCACGTTCTTCTCCACACAAGTTCCTACTATATCGTTACTATACATAATGACAAAGAAAGGCATACAAAAAAGCACTATCTGCGAAAAATAAACCTCCTTCAAATAGCTTCAAAAGTCATCCATGGTCTAAAATTTTACCTGGTCAGGACCTCCGGACTCCCTCTCAGTTGAGCCCCCTCCCCCCCCTTTCAAATATCTTATGGAGCCCCTGAATGAGTGTAGGGCTGGACCCAAACATTAGTTCATAAATAATTTTAATTTTAATGTATAAGCTATATTTTCCACCGATTGGCTTGTCCAATTGTATTCAACCTTTTTTGTTCACGTACCGCCAGATAAAATTATTCTTTATCCTCCTTTTATCCTCAAAGTTGTTGGTGCATAAGGCAAGCTATACATATGTATTATAATCTTAATTTAAATCTTTAAAAAATGACACCCCCCCTTACGACCTAATCTCTTGTACATACTCCTAAATCGGTTCCTCAATATCCAGTGTTTATCATTATATAATTTTACTTACTCCTAAAGATTTCTTCACTTTTATTTACCCCAGGTTTAATACCACTAGACTTTTTTTCGTTTGAAAGAACACACTGAGTGACCAATTATCCACTCGAACAAATAAAAGCGTAATCGTTTAGCTTTCAAAATGAGAGTGAATTTAATTTCTGGAAAATAGATCCCGAAAAAAAAAGAAGTTGTACTGTATAATATTAGCTCTAAATTATATCAGTTGAATAAGTTTTGTGACTTTTGAAGATAAGCAACCAAGGTGCAGAAGTTATCATAAGAAACTGTCAACTAAGTGATATAAATCTGGTATGAGCATGGTGTAGAAGGGGGGGGGGGGNGGGGGAAAGGGGTAGGGAGGAGCGTCCAACCCCTCTAGATATTTATGGACCCCCATAATATTGGGATCCCATATTATTATAAAAACCTTTTAAAAAAAGTTACGGTGTAATTTTTAATTTTCATTTTCATTTTATATGCTAATAGGTTGACATTTTTAATTATTTTTTTATATTCACTCACAAGATGCATTCGTTATAACTTCCTGTTGTAGCACTAGCTTTGCAAACCTTTAAAACAACAGATTGTTTTTGGAACATCACATAATGGTCTTAGAGAACAACGAACGTTTATTGAAATTAAACGATTTAGTGGCTAGGAGAAAAGGAGTTGAATTTGCTATCAACTGTAAAATTACACTTGATAAATACACATACTCCACCCCTCTCCCATAAATATATACATATAGTTATATAAAATCGATATCGACCTACTATGTCAACTTTCTAGTGAATCTACTCCCTTATTAATTTGAGCTTTCTAAGCCGTTGTGTAGAAATATGGTTTTTAAGGAGATAACATCTACGAATTATAAAACTTTATCGTGGGAAAAACTCCATATTTTTTCTGTACATCCAGTTAAAAAGTGTGTATTTGAAAATCTTAAATGAAAAGTAGTTTGTAAACATATCTGGAATTAACTTTTGTGTACAGAACATTTGAATTGTTTGTTCAAATTAATTAATAAACAACTATTGCGATATTATTATTATTATTGTTACTAGCACCGTGTCTTACTACCCATTCGGGTTGTACGCACTTACGCTAATGTGTAATGGTATGGTGATTGTGAGATGAAATGGAGGAGTTACAGTTTAGTGTGGAATCCGAACCACGGTGGAGGCCCGGCATTCCACACATTCACAATATTGTGATGTTAAAAATAACCCATCTTTTTAGGCTAACCAAATAAAATATATTAATATTTTAGATTTATCTTGCTAATAAGACTTATTTTAAACCTATGCATAATTTATACGAGCCGTAAAATTCAGTTCGTATACATTTTTATTTTAATGCAATTTAATTAAATGTAATGGAAAATATTAGTCTTATTTGATAAATAAAAACAACATAATATTTAGGAAACAATACGCTGTAATAAATATTAATGTTAATCATTTTTACGAGAAAGTATCAAAATATTAAATGGGTAAAATATTACACAATACTATTGGTAGCTATTGCAGTACTGGTAGTATAATTTGAGAGAGTGTAAAATGGAACAGTAAAAATACATTGATAATTTATTGATAATTTAAAACTATAGTTATAATTTTTATTATTATTATTATTATTTATTACAAGTTTGCTTTTATTGTGCTTAGGAAACTTATCAAACAGCTCTCTCAATAAAACTGTTAGATTAAGAATTTTTAGTTGATTCTATTTAAATTTATCTATCCCGTCTTATGAACGTTACATAAAATTTTAATCTAAAATAACATGCTAACTATGTAATAATATTATACCCAAATTTTAAAAACCGCTAATCCAGAGCATATTTGTACTTTGTAGACTTATGATTAGAAAAGCCAGTTGACGAGCTTATGGAAGGCCTTCCTCAAGGGGTAGGTGGGGGATCTCCCGTAGTTGGCCTCTCGCTCACACACGTAGGGTCTGGCGGAGTCACAGTCCCCGATGGAATAGCCTCCTCCGAAGGAATTCTCGAAACTCCCGACGGTGCCGCAATGCTTGTCGGGATCAGGCGAGAGACTTTGACCTCCTTCCCAAGGGGCGTTGTAGCCTGGTTGAATGACAGGCGCACCTGAACTCATCACATACATATTATTATTAATTATTATACTCAAATGGCTGCACACGAGGTTAGTTTATTGATCATTGTTTTTATAATTAAAAATTTTAAAAAATTATACTATCGATTTGGCTCAAAATGAATATCTGTTAATTTTTTTCCCCCTATAAATAATTTTGTACATTCGTTCTTCTATAAACACTAATTTTATAGTAATCTACTGATGATTGATTTTTGTAAGATTTGATTTTTTGTTAGCTCTAACGATTTTATTCAAAATTGGTATCGGGACACTATTTTACATTATGTATGTTTATTTTTCTAAACTAAACTACTTCAATGGTTGTTTACCTACGACAAATTATAGATAATTTATAATTTTTCGAAACTAGCTTTGGAGTTTTGGAGATTCAGTTCAAAATGGGTATCTGGGAACAGTTTTAATAATCAATAATAATAATAATAATAATAATAATAATACGTTTTTATTTACTTTTTAACTAAAAATAATTTTATAGAAGTTAACAAATAATTGATTTTATTAAGTTTTCAGTAAACTATCTTAAATTAAGTTTTCCTCTTAAAAACAAACATCTCATCTTGTTAATCATAATAAACACTCATAATATAAACAAATTTTAAAGGAAATTGTTCAAATATTTTCAACAACATTTCTAGTTTTCTCCAGACAAGAAAATATTGTTGTACGCAGAACTTTGGTTAAAAATATTTGAACAATTTGGTTTAAACTGTCTATGTGTGTGTGTATATATATAATGGTATTTATTATGACTAGCAAGAGGATGTGTTTGTTTTTACGAGGAAAACTTACTTGAGTGTAGTTTATTGAAAACCTATTTCTGAATATTTTCTTACAAGCTATAATACACAATGTGAAAAAGTTTGTGCGATTGTTTCGTACCTTTTATTTAATGATAAAATCTCTTATTTAACAAACTGACAGTTTTAGTGCATTTGTTTAGTGTGCCGTGGGTTTAGAAAAAGGTTGAAAATCATGATTGTAGATAGTATTTACAGGTAAAGCCCTCACCGTAAATACTTCTGAAGTCTCCATTTTGTAGGATGTTGCGGAAACCCGCGTGCATGATGATGTTAGGGTTGTGGTGACTTTTTATGAGATTCTTGACGACCAGATACTCCGCTTCCGAGTCCAGGACTACAAGATGGCCGTCCTCTTCCTCGCAGATCTCCTCCGCGCGGTCCCAGGTCTTGGGGGTGAAGTGGACCTTGTAGTAACCAACCCCGGGGAAATGTTTGTACCCCGTATTGGCATGGCAGTGTGCGACGAACACGGCCAGGGAGACCAGAATAGGGGTTGCTCCAAGCCTCATCATTCTGACACACACACACACACACACACATGTGTATCCCCCCCACGCATCTTAGTACCAGTTCGGGTTACACGCATATACAGAATGTTCGGAAACTCATAGCCCAATCTGCACATGTAGCTTGTTTGAACAAAAGGTAGTACAAAATCCCTGTACATTTTTATCCGGATAGCTATGCTAATACCATTATATTGCGTCCAAGGTTTCGGCCTACAGCGCCGGCATATCAAAGCTGTTCAAGCATGCGTGTACAACAGGTTGTATAGGAGCGAGGCGCGTGGCAAACCTCGACATCTTGGAGTACGCAGCAGAAAATACAACAACTAATAGTAAGCAACGCACCAGTCCATCTAAAAATGCGAATACGTTCTGAGAATCATCATTAACGGTCCCACATCATAGGAAGTGCTTGCCATTATGATTTGTGCAGTGCCGCGCGCCTAACTCCTACGCAACTTGTTGTACACGGATGCTTGACCAGCTACGATATCTCGGCGCTATACGCAGAAACTTTGAACACAATTTAATGGTATTAGCATAGGTTTCCTGATGTAAATATATGTGCAGTTTGAGCTATGAGTTTCCAAACACCTTGTATATTAATTACGTTACTGGAATATAGATGAGGAAGGTAGAATGTATGAGGAAGTGTGTGCTCGTATTTTTGTGGAGGAAGCTTGGGCTGCCATTTAACTTATAGAAAAATAAACCTCAATACACTCAGCCGGAATTTGAGTCCCGACCCCTCCGTCACTGTCAAACCAAACTAAAGTTTATTTACTTGATTTAATTAACGTGCACTCTCTAAACCTACTTATTACATCAGCACACTAGAATTTCTATGAGCGAGAGCGAAAGGGCCTACCAATTTGGCCAGGAAAGGTATTTACCCATAGCTTCCAGTGTTATTTTAGACCACACCCTACATGGGACCGACGGATTTACTTCCCCTCCGGAGTCAGCTGTGCTACGTATTGTTTATTGCTCAATTAAAATCCGTTGAGCTCGGCTGGGTTTGAACCCACGAACATCGGATCCTGAGGTGAGAACTTCAGCCCAAAACCACCGAGGTCTACAAATCAGAGTAAATGAGTTTAACATTTAGATGACGTGCCCATCAGTGCGGGTAACAAACACATTCATATTATCATCATGTAACAAGGAGAGGGCTGAAACGAGAGAAGAGGGTATTTTAGGTAGTCAAACCACCCTCTCCCTAAAAATACTATCATTAATTTATCTTTGTATTTCCCTTTAATGACTAGGTTAGTATCTTATTGTAAACATGTAAAACTCGCATCACCTTCAACCCTAACCATATTTTAAACACTCGAAACCTGAACCAGTGGGCACGCGAACTAAATGTCAGGCTCATATAGTCTTTTTTGGCTTTGACGGAGAGATTGGGGTTAGATTCACGGTTGGGTGCATTGAGATTATTTTTTCCCTAGAGATGAATTGCTTGAATCCTCAAATTCCCCGATTTATATAGTATTCGAGAAATTCAAGATTCGTAAAAATCTAAAAAAAAATATCTCGAATACAATTATGGATAGCTTGACTTCAAATAATAATTTTAAGCAAATGGTAAGAGAAATTATATAAACTGGTGTGTTTTGGGGAGAATAACGAAATCACAACAAAATAAAAAAGGAAAAATTCTATAGGCAATTTAATTTACTAGAAAAAAAGTGTTTTCTTTATTGTTTATGGCGTATTAGACATGAAAAAAAACTGTATTACTTGTCAGTATAAATTGTATAAAAGTTTCCTGGACTATTGCAAGGACAGGTACGCTACACTGAGGTGTCCAGGAGTACCACTAAGCAAGAAACTGACCAAGGGCTCATGGGTCAGTAAGTGGGCTGGTGTTATGGGATGTTGGTCTAGAACATGGGTAGATAAAAATGGAGGAGCTCCCGGGAACAGTGGGCTTGGTGGCCTTTGTGTATGATTTGCTAATAGTGGTTGAAGGTTAATCAAGATTGTAGTTAGAAACTAAGGCAAACCAGGCGCAACAAGGTCTAGATATCTGATGCAATAAGATAAAACTCAAAATAGCACTAGCGAAGACCACATGCATGTTGTTCAAAGGGACACTCCTGAGGAATTCTTCATTCAAGATTGATCTATAGATAATCAGGTGGAGCAAGACCACTAGATACCTGAGTGTGACGTTGTACAAGAAGCGCGAATCCAAAATGTGGCAAAGAAAAGCGTGTGATGAATAAAATAATCAGCATAGGGCAAATAAGGTTTCATCTTCCTTTGCTACCATCAAGAGATATCACGAAGCTTTGTATGTATCCATTGTGGGCTACGAGTCAAGCGTGTGGACACACCGTTTGAAGAACGTCGTACCATCGAAAATGCTATGTAGACTTCATAGGGGTATACTTCTGAGGCTCTCTGTCACATATTCGATGACAATACCAACGTGCCAAACATCACACTGGGTATAGGTCCACTGGACCTGGAGGTAAGATGGAGAGGTGCAATGTACTGGCTGAAGAAACGGGACCTCCGCCGTGTAGAAAACCTGACCAGGGTTGGAATGTTGACGTCAGTGGAGATAAAAAGAAACCTGCAAGAAGAGTGGCAAGACAACTGGGTAAGGAGCTAGCATGGTAGGCGGCGGGCCTTAGACATGTTTTTGAGTGTATATGAATGCCTGAGGCTCAAATACATGCAACCTACCCAGGGTTTTGTGGATTAGATAACAGGACATGCCCCGTACAAAGGCGCTTCTCCATGACCACTGAATGACAGAGACGAGAAATTGTGACTGCAGAGAGGCGACAACAGCTGAGCACGCTGTTTGGGAATGTGGTAACACCCAACATCTGAGGAACCAGCAACAAACCATACTTCAGGGACACCATATCTACGACATTCTAAGTGATGGCGTCCTATGAAAATTACTCGATGAACTCGCAATGAAAATCTCGCTAAAGGAACGCGAATACTACAGTGACAAACCAAAATAAGAAAGACAATGACAGTACAAAAGAAGCAGAAGAGACGTTAAGCAAGACGAGGACAACGACACAGGCGAGGATAACTTTACAAACGAGGACAATGATTGAGAGGACTAACCTCACGTAGACTGTAAGGACAGTGGGAATATCTGGAAATCATAGACCATCTAGGACCTAGTTTGGCAAGTTACGAATGCGGAAATAACCATAAGTCTCTCTCTCTCTCTACCTTTCCTGGAGAGGTTACCCGGGACAGAGGCTGTAATCCGCGATTCCAGATAAAGCAATGATTACTACGACCGAAGCCTGACCCCGATATGCTAGCAGGAAACAAAAAAACACACCAAAAAATAAAAGTCAACTTTGAAACGAACATAATTATGCAGGATGACTG
Organism: Timema bartmani; assembly: GCA_902151455.1. Classification (NCBI taxonomy): domain Eukaryota; kingdom Metazoa; phylum Arthropoda; class Insecta; order Phasmatodea; family Timematidae; genus Timema; species Timema bartmani. Next base: position 42,690 of record CABFWB010001054.1, on the reverse strand, counting down.
GGGCCCCATGGCCTCGAAACACTTGGCAACAAGTGTAAACCGTGGTCGGTACCAGCACACGACCAGGGCATCAGTTGTCCTTAAGGCGGGCTGCCTAGTATTCAACCAGCTCGGGCAATATCAGCACAATACCATCAATAAAACCACCCCTAGGTCAACCAGGAAAACGTGTGACATCCCCGCATGTAAATACATTAGTTCTAGTTAGATTTAAGTTAATTAGATTAGTATGATTATAATAATTAGCCTCAATCTTATGTTGAACTAGAAATAACTGGAATAGAATAACCATAGAGGAATATTAGAAAATAAAATAGGAAATATGATTCAAAATATAGTAGTTAAACTTCGAGTTAAAGCTTATGTACAAGAAATAAATAGATAAATAAATAAATATTGCAATTACGTACTAAGGTAAAAGTAAAAACACTTCTTATACTTCTTATCCCAGATCGGCACCTGTTGATCATGTTTAGTTAAAGGTGATCGTTTGAAAGAATGGATGACTGAGTGATTAACTTCCTCAAAATTGCAAAAGCCAAACTTACCCTCGTCTATGATGATTATGAATATATAATTTTTTAAATAGTTAACAGTAATACCGTAAACTGGGAGTGCGTAACAACATACCACTTGGGATGCAAGGGAAGGATTACAACATACCTTCTATTGTATACACTAAAGTCATTCATTCATCAACCTAACCTAACCTAATCTTTAAGCTAGACGCCGAAATGGGATCATTCAAATTCGATGTGGGGAGTAGGCGCCGAAATGGGATAAATTGTAGGCACCGAAGTGGGACGCGCCTAACTGGAATAACACCTAGAAGACCACCTTTCAAAGTAGACGTGGTGTACGCACACATATTTATTTCCTTTTAAAATACACGTTTTATTTTTGGCATCATGTGTGTCTAGTTAGGAGTTATTATGCCACTTCTACATATTTTGGTAGAATTTGTTATTGAGAACGAGAACCGAGGTAAATTAAAACGCACTGGAATCAATAAGGATTTGGAACTGACTCGTGTTTTATTTATAAAATAGATATAATATGCTTTTTAGCTAGCCTTTATTATTCTTATAACAAGAGTAGTTATTCATTTGCTATCACTTATTAATAATACAACTTTTCCTTTAGTGGACTTAGTAGGCTACCGACAATTAATCCTTGGATTCTTTAAATGTCGATACCTAAGCGAATTAAATTAAATGGTTGTATAAAAAATGGTTATTTTAAAAGCTATTATAAAATTACTCTATCTACATTATAAAGCACTGGCATTAACTAAACACTTACTTGATATTTTGAAACACAATTAGGCTTGACTATGTCTCTTTGAAAAGCACACTACTTGGCGTACCTTTGGTTATGAAGTCTTAATTTTAAAATATCTTTAAATAACGGCTTATTCAAACAAATAAAACAAGATTAATAAAATATTTCATGAACATGATTTAATCACATCTTTGCACAGTAAAACATGTTATATTACAGTTCAGAAATGATGGTATGGTCTAACTAACTTTGATGCTCACTTACAGGTCAAGATAAATATTTTATTGCTTAACTTAACTGTTTTATTGTTAAATTTTAAAATGTATAATTATTATTCAGTTTCGTCGCTTCGCATCAGTAATAATAATTTATAGCAGAGGCTTTTTTTTTATTTAAAGTGAACCCATCGAAAGTGATTTCATAAATATAATGTGCACATTAAATAATTTCCTGCTCAGCTCACAAATTGTGTTATGGTCTAGGCCAGAGGTATCCAAACTGTGTGTCGCCAAGGGTCAGTAGGTGAATTGAGGGTGTTTGGGGGGGGGGGGGGGGGGATTTCAAAAAGAAGCGGGGAAATTTTTTTTAATAAATATTTTTAAGCCCATGGTTAGTGTTATTTTTTTAAATAACATAACTATTAGAATTTTAGTAATTGAACTTTTAAAACACAATCTTAATATTCCTTTTTTAAAATTATAAAACCTTTCTTCAAAAAACTTTTGGTGTGCTTTGATAATCTTAGCTCATTCATTAATTTAATTGTGCTATACTTTAAATTTTAATGTTAATCATATTAATCATGTTAATTATATTAAATTTTAAATTTAATTAATAAAGTATATTTCTATTAATAATAACTGCAATATCAATCCGTTGTCAATCAGTACGTTTCTAGGATTAAAAATAGTATATTGAGGGAGGAGGGATGTTTACAAAAAATATATGCTCTAAATCAACACGCATAGCAATCATTCAGAAAATCTTTTGTATAATTTGATAAACTCTTTTCCGGTAATTGAAATTACAAGAAAATGACTTGACTGATTTTGATAAACGACCACTCATTTTTAAGATCAGGAATTCAGGATGTCGCCAAAAATAATAGATTCGAACAAAAACTCTATTTTCTCAGCTTTTCATTCTTTATTCATGCCATGAAAACACAGATTTATGCAGATTTTGATATCTGTAAATAAAATATTTCTCTTTGGTTAAAAATAATAATTCAACTCTTACTTAAGTTGTACGGTACGGTATCTCAAATAGTTGAGGAGAAATGAAGAAAATTGAAAATGTTCCCTCATGTAAAGTACCCTAAAAGTCAGTTTTATTATAAAACGAGAATTGCCATCTTGTTTATTATGATAAACAGTATCTAGATATAAAATTTAATCAAACTTACAAGAGCGAATCTCAAGAAAAAAAAAAATCTCATTTTTATCCTTCAGTTTAAATTTAGGGTTGGATATATTATTCCAAAAAACCCTCAGGTCTCGAGGGGACTTTATGAACACCCCAGATACCAAGTTTTAGCCCAATCGGTGAAATATTTTTGGCTCAAGCCTGAGGTACAGACAGACGGCATTGAGAAAACAACAACAAAAAAGAAAACAAAATGACAATTCTTATTTCACCATAAAAATGACTTTGAGGGTATTTTAAATAACCAGAGATTTCTATTATTGATCATATCTCCGCAAATATTAGAGATACGAAATAAATTGTAAAGTTTTTTAGCACTATTAAAAATAAAATATTTTAATGTGAAATGTAATTTTAAAAACCAATAATTTCTTAGCTATAATCATATATATATTTATGGTCTTTTAAAATAATGTGAAATTGTTTATTATGCTCTTTAGTTGACAGATCTGTTTCTCTTTTATCAACGTTTCTGTAGCAGTGTACGTTTGCTTATTTATGCTCTTTGGTAGAGTGTTTCTGTAAAAATTCATATTAATTGGCTTCACAAATCTTATGAGTTTTTAGTAAATATCACTATTACATAGGTTTTAAAAGAGAATAAGTTTATGCGATGTACCGTACAATTTATTTTTACTGGTGAATGTTAAGGAAAAGAAATGAATGGGGCAAAAAAAATATTCCAGAAAGTCAAGCATATAATACGTACACAAAGAAATGCTCATATCATATGAAAGAAAAGTCGTTTTTAATTTATAATCAGTTTAAAATAGTGATCAAATTACTTCATTTATAGCTATACATTACTATTGTTGTTTTATAACTGGAGAGTTTTATTTTTATATAATTTTAATGTACTGTACATAATGTCGTCACACAAAGTTAAGTTAATTTCTCAATCAAACTCTATACGTTGATTTTATTAATAACCAATAATCGATCGTTGAAAATATGTATTTAAAAATAGATAAGTAGCCTTTCTAATCTTAAATCTTCTTCTAAGAAATAAGTGTAGGCTTTTTGAATTTTCCTTATAAGCAAATAAAAATAAACAAAGAGATTATCATTATCACGGCTAGGCTAAATGTCTACATGGTGTTACATGGAGGGAGGCGGGCTAAAAAGGTAATAAAAAAGCGTTACGTGGTTTATGGACTACCCCTTTACCACACCACGCTCTCTATACATTGGATAAATCATGCCTATCAAGAAAATATGGTCGTACCTACACCCTCATAATCTCATAATAACAAGCAGGGGCAACGGCAATCTAATTATAACTGTTATTTAATTAGGCTCATTAATATAATTATAAAGTGGTTATTTTATTTGGTTTAGTATTATACTCTTTTTATAAATAAAAGACATATACTTGAGAGCTTGTTTCAGCATTTTGGTTTAATTTTCACTCTAAATCCATTTGGGATTGAGGCACATTAGTACAATATTGTTTACTAAAGGACGCTGAAAGATAATTATACCGGTATATAAAATGAAAAAATATTACAAATATAAAATATGTTCATGGCAAAAAGATTTTCTGTGTTTTCTTTAAAAATGGCAACATGGTTAATTTTTATTATATTTTAATGGTATTCAAAAAATTTGAATTGATAACCTAAGTTTATTTTAGATAATACATTTATATAAGAGGCATTGAAAATAACTAGCTCACGATGAAGTGATCAAATAAATTTCATAAATTTGTTCCTACATATTTGATCGTATTATCATAAACATAAAATCTATCAATAGCATTGATTTTTCTAGTCATACAACATGGCTCTTATTTTGTAGAAGAGCTTCTTGAAAGGTCGTACTAAAGGACTTTTCTTGCGGTTGTAGGGGTCTCTCTCGCAGATGAAGGGTCTCTTTGTGCTGCAATAGCCCATCGTGAAACCAGGGCTGGAAGGGTGGGTGAAACCTCCAAAAGCTGCGCACACTTCTCGCCCGAAAAAATCATTTATTGGACCACCTCCAGTGAAGCTGCTTGCGTCATCATCTCCTATATCGGTGTCTGTAAGGAGAAGAGTACCAAGTCATTCTTTGGACCACCCCCAGTGAAGATGTCTGCATGGTCTCCTATGTAAGTGTCTGGAAGGAGAAGAGTACCAAGTCATTCTTTGGACCACCCCCAATGAAGATGTCTGCATGGTCTCCTATATCGGTGTCTGTAAGGAGAAGAGTACCAAGTCATTCTTTGGACCACCCCCAGTGAAGATGTCTGCATGGTCTCATATGTAAGTGTCTGTAAGGAGAAGAGTACCAAGTCATTCTTTGGACCACCCTCAGTTAAGATGTCTGCATGGTCTCCTATGTAAGTGTCTGTAAGGAGAAGAGTACCAAGTCATTCTTTGGACCACCCACAGTGAATATGTTTGCATGGTCTCCTATGTAAGTGTCTGTAAGAAGAATAGTACCAAGTCATTCTTTGGACCACCCCCAGTTAAGATGTCTGCATGGTCTCCTATGTAAGTGTCTGTAAGGAGAAGAGTACCAAGTCATTCTTTGGACCACCCACAGTGAAGATGTCTGCATGGTCTCCTATGTAAGTCTCTGAAATGACGTCGACTGAATGTTTGAGAACATACTACGACATGATAGTTTATACCATTGCATGCATTGAAAGTGTTCCTAAAGTCCCTCCACTTTGAAAAAGAGTACAGAAATATTAGCTTCAATACACCATATGTTTCTTTTCCCTGTAAAAAATGGCTAGGTGTCCCATATTCCTCAGGGTAGTGCTCACTTGCTGTCTGTATGGAAGGACACTACTACACCGTCTGTTATGTATTATTTTCTTACAAAAACAAACGTGTATGGACCAATTTAGATAGGAAGGAACTTTATGGGCAGTTATAAAAGCTAATAAGTGAGTATATAACCCTAAGATCAATCCGAATGTGCTACCTCATCCATCCGAAGCATGTTTACCGCCAAATAAAATGTTTTATAATTTATAAAATTCCTTTCCACCAGATGTTTATGATTTTGTTTTTAAGATGGGGTTGATTCAAATGTTTAAATGTTTCCTGTCTAGAGACCCTGTTAAATATATATATAAATATAATTTGTGATCGTTCAAAAGAAATACTTTTCTATTTGCAAAGATTAATTTGGTTACTATTGCGCGGTTTTTGACCAAGCATTAATTTTAAACAAATGGGATAAAACTTTTAAAATTATATTCTTTTGTTTTAGGGCAAAGAGATGGTAGACATAGAAAAACTTGGGTATTTTATAGAGTTACAGACATGCTCACAAAACCAATATGATATTACACCAGTTCACTTACGATATATTTATTTGTAGTATTTCAAATAAAGGGTTGTACAAAAGGAACATTTAATGAGGCTTTGTTGCCAAATTTTCTCATTGAAATACAAACATGTTTATAGAAAGAATGAGGTTACGTATTAATATATTTAAAAGAAATACCTGAATGTCAATTTTGAAAATGTCATTATGTTCGTGTCATTATTCTGTGGGAGACTCTAATTCATCATTTCATTGAAATATATTACTATAATAAGGACCTCCATTATTATTATTATTATTAATTTAGAAAATCCTATTTTAATGAGACATAGGTTTGAGCTCTATTTTCTTTTATTGACTTTCACACATCACTCACTCACAATTCTCTTGCTCAAACCCTTTTAAATCCTGAGAAAAAAAATCTTAACTCAGGATCATCATGTAATATTTTTTTAGCTATTGTATTATTATTGAGGTTATTATACCGCAATAATATAACAAAAATATATGCCAATTATTTAGTTAGATAATTTTAAGGGTATTTTCACAGGCCATTACAATAAGTCAAAGATCGCTAAGTTGTAATTATATCAAATTGAGTTGGTGCATGACTGTTACTTTTTCACTCAAAATCTACTATATCGATTGTGCTGAAATTTCCCAAGGACATTACTCGAAGGTCCGGTTAACATATAAGCTTATTAAAATTTATTTTCACTCTTTTGTTTCAAGATGGTGGCTGCAACACACTCTTTTATTGTGTGCTTTTTTTTTCCTCAGATTCTGTTTATAGGATTTTCATCGGACCCACTTTGAAATGTTTGTAGATATAGATATATAGATATAGAAATGTTTGTAGATATATCTTGAAAGAAAATGGAGGCTATATAAAAAATACTTTTTAGCCCGTCCAGATCTCTAGCTCCTAAACTATGGGAAGCCAGGTCGTTGCCTGTTATAATAATATTGCTATAAACTTTTTGGCTGACAATAATCAGGGGACGAAAGCATGGCTGTATTATAAAACACATCCCGTGCTAATATCGAGTAATTAGCTAGTATGCTAACCAATGCATTTAGGCATGAATTCTAAAATGTGTATCTTTGCTGTCTGCTTCTAAATCAATCAATGATGTTATTTGGTTGTTTTTTTCCGCACCGTGTCTTACTAACTATCAGGACTCTACGCATTTTGATTGAGGTAATACGGTAAGGATGAGGAAGGAATTCAGAGAAAATTAATCAAAATTTACATGGAGGGGGATTTGGAAACCGGTTATGAAAAAAAACACTCTCCACACCTGGCTATGGTTTCAAACTCCGACCTCCCCGTTATTGGCAAGTCAGACTAGATAAGGCTAACATTTAGTCCACGTGTTAAACGATGCTGGTGATGGTATATTTAGTCTGTTTCCATCACTACGTCGCTTTCAATACAAGTAAGAGATGGAGAAAGCCACTAGATTTTCTTACAATGGTGAAGATCGCAACCTGTTGTTGATATTCTTCATTAATGCAATAAACCAGCCACGTGGTGTAGTGGTCAGTGCACCTGGTTACAATCCTAGTGGTCCCAGATTCGATTCCCGACTGGTACCTTGGGTATTCTTCCCGAAAGAGAAATTACCCCAACGGTCACTGGGTTTGGTTAATTAGGCTTAAGTTAGGTTTAAGTGTTTCCACTGGTTCCATACCCTTATACTCATTATCACCCTAACACTCACTATCACCCTCATACTCACTATCATCATCACCTCATCTCATCTCATCTCATCTCATCTCAACAGGACATGGAAAGAGCCTCCACAGAAAGAATGTACCAATAGAACATTCGGACGTCCCCTGGGCATTGGTACATTAATACTGGCTAATTTGTCCACAAACTGGGATACGAGCTATGTAGCCCAAACGTGCAATATAATATTATATTCCTGGAACAGATCACTCGCTCAAGTAGTTCAAAACGATAAAGGTCAAAAACATTTGAAGAACCAACTGCGTACAAATACTTCGAATGACAATGGATGTACCAGTTCAAGGCTGACGAAACTTTTTGACATTGCGTGTGTATAATTTTTCAATACTTGTCGGAAACATTCTTTCACGTGCGTATGAGAGCTTAGAAGGAAAAATGGAATATTGAATCATTTTATCATCATTATTAATTATAATTAATATACTTATTTTATATTCAGAAAATAGAAGCATTTATATAGACTGTCCAGCCTCAAAACAAATTTGTTAGAAGAAAAATCTAATTTTAAGTTGATGATAATAATAATAGTAATAACCCGCAGTGGTGGCCACGTGGGCTAAATATCAGGCTCATCTACTCTGGTCTGCGGTGCCAGGGAGGTTAGAGTTTGAATCCCAGTCGAGTGTACTGAAGGTGTATTTTCATAAATCGATTTTCTCTCTCTTTATCTATAGGTATCGTTCTTTCTGCCTATCCATCTACCTATTTCCACGCCAATTCGGGTACATTTTCTCTAAGTCCCTAAATCAATAGTATAATTAATGTACAGTAGCCCCATGGCTTCTTTGGTGCTAACTGACAGTTCACAGCTGACTTCTGACAGTCAACAGTTAGGTATATACCTAAATTTTAACTGTCAGAAGTGAAAGCTGCTAAACACATGTTTTTTGCAGATCATATGGTTCGGCGTAGGGATACATCATTTGGTCTGGTAGCTTTTCAAGGCTGTCAGCTGTGAGCTGTCAGTCAGCACCAAAGAAGCCATGGGGCTACTGTAGGTAGACCGGTAGGCTGAAAATTAATAATAATACTATATCCTCAGAGCCGTCTTTCTAACGACGCCACGGGAACACAGTGTATCCGACGTACTATAATCATCCATCATGGCATCGGGCCCGACCATTAGCGGGTATCCGATGTGAGCATGATTGTAAGGCTCGATGGCCTGGCCCATCATATCCCTGAGGATGGCGAACTCCTCGGGAGAGTTTATGACGGCAAGATATCCTCCCTCCCTCTCGCAGATCCTGCTGGCGTCCTGCCAGGAGCGCAGCGTGCGGTGGTACAGGAACTCATCGATGCCGTGATAGTTGGTGTACATCCCGGCCAGACACATTGGCGCCACCACCGCTAGGAGCGCCACTAGGCCACTCATGGACGTCATCACCTAATAGAAACAAAATTGACAAAAACATACGTATCTTACTTAGGAGTCGTCCATAAACTACGTAACACTTTTTTCTTACCTTTTTAGCCCCCTCTCCCCTCATGTAACACCATGTAGACATTTAGCCTAGCCCCCCCTACCCCTTTTCCAACCTGTGTTACGTAACTTTTCTCACCAAGAATGAATGTCATTTTTTCATAGGGAAGTTTTGTGATACTAAAGGAGGGATTCAGATTTAATACTTCTTAAAATCCATTTTAAATCCTGATTATAAATTATTTCAGAGAGTATTATTATTTATACAGACATAAAGGCATTGAGTTCAAATTCCTCAGGTTCATGAGGAAAAACCTCTGCTATATTTATGTTATGGATGTCAGGTTTGCGATCTGAGTAAGAGCAAGACGCCGCGGCACTACTATGTGCTGAGAAGGATGGCCCTTTGATGATGTTAAAGTGCCCACATCAGATGCTTGACTCTGGGGGAAGACATCTTTCTTAATATTGTGCACTTTTTATGATTGTCATATTATCCTCATATAGAGCGCTATTTAAAGAATTCTAGGTATAAAAATTTTCTAAATTATTATTGGATTAATCTACAACTTTACTTTAATTAACTTATCAATACCTAGACTAATGTTTCGTTCCAACATCGATCCTGGATCCTGGCTTCACTCTTGAAAAAAACTAGATGGCCAATGAAGCAGAGATCGGGGTTCGAATACCTGTCGGGTATACTCAGAGCGGCTTTTACTAAATGGTTTTATATTCTCTCTCCACGTTAATGAGGGTAGATTACCTCTAGAATTCTTCCTTCCTCATTTCTACTCCATTAAATAAATATAATAAAAAATAATTAGGATAGCTACAATTTGACTATACCACCCTACAAAATGTATATTAAAAAGGTAGAATTTTAAAGAAAATTTACCAGCATTTGCATAGAGGGTAAGTGCGAAACCATTTAGGAAAAGCAACCCTCAGTAGACCTGACTGGTATTCGAACCCCATCTCCCCAACATCGGCCGTCTAGTCTACTGAGAGAATGACAATTTATACAATGTAGCCACCATAGCATATGTAAAATATTTGCATTTATATACATACACATTAGATTTAACAGAAGGGAAAAGGTATATGCTTAAATACACCTACCTTTTGAAAATAAATAATGATATTTGAAGCTTTACTTTTCATAAAATGCTGCTGGTACGAAGAAATAACACTATTGATGGACTCCTCAAACTTGCCATGAGATAAATTCTGTACTTTTGCTTATTTACATTTCACTACATCTTTTTGAGACTCTTCCACAGTTTTTTTTTTCTGGATATCACTTTTTATACGCAAGCAAAGAACAAATCTCCTCTTTTTGAAGAAATTATTTTTGTTTTTGTACAAACACAAGCGATTATTCACGGCCTATGTAAAAGATTGTGCAGTAGGAATCTAAATTATACTCAAATTTAACTAAACTTATAAATTAAGACCGCTTCGACTGACAGTTGTTATCCAACTAAAAGCACATGAAGGGGTCAGTATATTGGACAAATTTAAACAAGTGCGGTGAGTATAAACATATCACTATCATGTGCATGATACTATGTGCTTTCGAATGTGCTTGGCATTCCTAGTCTCAGGCATACAATAAAACCTAGGCGCATTCGAACTATGAATAGACAAAAAATTAGGCCTAAATGCTAAACTTGCATTGTCAACGCCACAGATATTAGGAAGTTATCTATAAGTATTTTTTATCAAAGGTGAACACATGAACAATAATATTATTTTTGAACATTATAATTTGAGTTTAAGAGGTGTGTTACGTAACACTTTTATATACCCCACCCTCCCCCCCAAGTATCAGCATGTAGACATTAGAGCTCACCCCTAATTCCCCATTCAAAGCGTTACGTGGTTTATGGACGACCCCTCACCTTTCGAGCTGGTTCTTTTTTTATCACCGAGTCTTAGGTCTACTATCTGTTCAGGTCAGACGCATAATATATGATAATTACTCTAATGGGGTAGAGATAAGAAAGGAAACATTTTATAGGTAGTCTACTCGCATTTGCGTGGCAGGGGAGTGGGAAATCATTTAGGAAAATCTTCCCTCAGTACACCCAGCCAGGACTCGAACCCCGACTTCCCATCTTTATCAGGCTTATCTAACACCAGAGTGACGGCTAAGGCTATTCGGCCACTGAAGTAAGTAATCTGGGCAGTTAAGTGGGCTGGAAAGTAAAGCTGGTCAATGTAAGGACTAATGTAGTTTTTATGACAAAATGGTCAAAATAAATAAAATCTCGCTTCAGTAGATACATTTATTTTAATCTATTACATATGGTGACATCAACAGTTCTTGAATATTTGCCATGGTCAAAGTGGCGTTTCATCTGGACTTTTCACTTCATTTAAAAGGTTTTAGTACAATACGCCCAATTACGAATATATAATATTTAGCACCGCGTCTTACTACCCGTTCGGGTTATACGCTTAAGTACTAATTACGCTAATGGATTAGGAATAACCTCGATCTCCCCGTCCTCGGTGGTCGAGCTCAACACGACTAGCGCGTTAGCCAACTACGCCACCGAGGCGGGTCAGTTACGAATATAAAAAGAACTGTTGAAATTATAATATGTAGAAAATTAAATTAATCCTATTTACTGGAGCAAAAATTATGTTTTCAATGTAAAAACTGTAAAATTGAGGATCCTATCTCGCAGTTCCTTCAAACTCACCTTAATGGGGTAGAAGGGAGTGATGTATAATTTATACAGGAACCCATATAGATGAACAAGTGGACTGTCATGACTCGATCATTTAGTCTGGTTTGCCGGTAACGGAAAGGTACGGGGACTGCTTCCTTTTTTACAGTGATAAACTAACGGTCGGTAGACAGGGTGTTGTGTTTGTTATAGATCTTAGTTCATAAGTATTGCAATGGAATAATCATTAGGTTTGGAAAGTGTAAGTTAAATACCTCACATCTAAAAACAAATAGTCATAAAATTCAACAATTAGATATTTTTTAACAATGTTTTAGTCCGAGCCAATGTACCCGTGATCTAAGCGTCAAGCTAACTATTTCTGGATTGCTGGAGACAGGGAGTTTGGTTTTTAAATCCCGGGCGGGTATATTGATGGTGTTTTTTATTCCTAGATGTTTTCTCAACCTCACTTCGCAAAACTGCAGGTGCATCGTGGACATAAAGAGTGACAAATGAAGAAGTTCTAAGAAGAGTGGGTGAGAAGCGAACTTTTTGGATGTGATTCTTCAGGTACAAAGCAAATTGGATTAGACACATCCTTAGGAGTAAATGTCTTCTGCACGTTATAAAGGGAAAGGTTGAGGGGAAGAGGAGCTTAGGAAGAATGAGGATTAAAATCTTGGATGACTTGAAGGAAATAAGAAAATTCTGGAAGCTGAAGGAGGAGACAGAAGACAGAGTGAACTGGCGGTCTAAGTTCACCGACAAAAGGAAAGGACCTGTCGTGAGAGAGAACCCCTAGTAATGATGATGATAATATTAATAATAATAATAGTGTAACTTATATATAACATATATAACTTATATATAGGCTATATGCACATAGTACAAACGGATAGTGAAGCGCGGTGGTAACAACAATTAACTGAACTTGAGTAAGATGTTGTTTACATGTGGTATATATAAGCTTTATCAGCCAACTAAAGAAACATTTACCAAATTTACCTACTTACTTTTAAAACTAACTTCAAAGCTAATTGTATTTGTGAAAACGAACAAACTATTTCGCTGTCCAATAAAAATGTGTTGGAAGAATGGTTCCAGCTAAGTGCCAAAAATAAAAAGCAGGAAGGATTAATACTTATGTGCGCAGTTAAATCTTGACACAAGATTGATTTGATTCAGATGTGGTGGGATGGGGATAGTTGATTTTTTACGATTGTAAAAAAAATAATCATTTTAATAGAAACAAAACAAAACATTTAATGAGAAATCGCAATCCTTTATTTACAAAGAATGAGCAATAAAACCTCGAATAGAGAAACATAAAATTACATTTATTAAATAAGAAGTATCTATTTAAAGTAGTCACATAAAAAAAATGCTTCTATTAAAAAAACTGGACAAATATCTCATATTACTTTTGTGTGTGAATTTAAAATTTGAGTATAATGGCTTGGAAAACAATACACACAAATTGAAAATTGTTTGTGCTGTGATAAAATATTTTAATAATAAATAGTCATTAATGCATAGAAAATATATGCAAACTAAGTAGTTTTTGCATTAGCACTTCTATAATTTCAGCTTTTACATTAGTTTTTTTTTGCTCCACGTTTTACTACTCATTAGGGTAATTAGGTGCATTTTTAAGTAACATGTCTTACTACTACTCATTTAGAGTTTAGAAAGGTATAATTTAAATGAAGTGTACCCGCATTTGCATGGAGGGAGATATTAGGAAACCATTGAGTAAAAACTACCCTCAGTACACCCGACCAGAATCGAACCCCGGTCTCTCCGTTTCGGGCAGTCTAGTACAACACGAGAGTAGCGCGTTAGACCACGCGGCCACCAAAGCGGGTAACAACACTAATAAAACAGTAACTTTTTATAAATGTCTTCAAAAACTTTTTTTTCTTAAAAGGTTCTTCCTAAGAAAATTGAACTTTATCAGTCCTACAATATGCACCCAGCCCGCTTCGGTGGCCGCGTGGTCTAACGCGCTACTCTCGTGTTGTACTAGACTGCCCAAAACGGAAAAAAAAGTTGTTTTCGCGATACCGTTTGAGTCTCTCCATCTCGGCCTACAGTCGAAACCATTTTACTGATCCGCCTAAGATTTGGTATCTAGGGCTTCCATAAGGTTCCTCAAGGAGTCTATAGCATTAATTAGAGGTAGTTTACTGAAAGACAAGAAGGAAAAAATCAATTTTCTCGAAATCCGCTCTAACAATTTTGATTAATATTTGTATTTAGGCACTGTCAAACATTAAATACAAAATAATAACTCTCAATTTCACATGAAAATTACTTTTAGTGTACTTTAAATACAAAGAAATTTACAATTTTGGTCATATTTCCGCAACTATTTTCTATACGAAACAACTTATCATTGTAAAGTTGTAATGTTAAAAATGTTAAAAATAAAAACCTTTTACTTGAAATATTTTTTTTATAAAACCATTAGTTTCTGAACTATAAGCAAATATAAACAACTATCAATTTTGTATGGAATTATTTATAAATTAAAATTATTATTTTTAATAATTTATTTATTTGAAGTATTTAACGCGCACTTTCTGAACCAACTAATTATTTCAGCACCCGATAATTTCTATGAGTGAGAGCGAAAGAATCTACCCATTTTGCCGGGAAAAGTATTTTCACATATGTTAGAGGTGTAACTAGGGTAAGGAAGGTGAGGCACGTGCCCGGGGTGCGAAATTCATCAGCAATACTAGCAACAACATAAGTTTAATTCTTTTGACAGTAAAAGTGGATTTTGCTTTTATTATTTTATAACAGTACTGTAAAGAGTAGCCAGTTTTTTGTACAAATAAAGTAAGTAATTCAACCAAATTTTAAAGAACAGTTTTCAAGGGGTGTGATTTTTTTTGACGTGAATACGTCTTTAAATTTGCTACCATACGGGGGCAATCCAAAAAACCTAATGATAACAAAATCGGGGGATACAGTTTGGTGTTGTAGTTTCGAATCTTTCCTCTACATCCAAAATTAAATTATACCACTGGATATTTAAAGGATCAAAGAATTCATTACGATGAGCGAGAACAGTGACGCATCACGCGCGGTGGAGGGGGAAGCGCCGCCATTTTGAGGTTATTTTGCTGCGTATCGAGATTTTCAATTAGTATAACTTTTGACTCGGAGAAGCTACGATGTTCGTTTAGGTTTTAATCGTCAGCTGTTACATAAACGTATTCACGTACAAAACATGGCCGTGTCCATGACACAGCCACACCCCATTTTTTTTTATTTGCCCAAGAGCTATCAACCCCCATCAACCCTAGTTGCGCCTCGCCAACTATTTATAGTGTAAATTTAATTTTTATTAATAGCCACTTTGATCAGGCACACATCTGGGATTCCATTTCGAGGGTAAAGAGAGGTAGGGCTACTTTCTTTTTCAAAAGGTGTGTATAGACAAGCAACAGAACATCGTAACATAACACCATCGCGTATCCAGTGTGGACAGCACCACGTATCAGCGCAACATCGGCGCGTCCCATCAGCTGTCGGTCTTTTGGCGTCACACAAAAGAAATGTTACGCGCTCATGTTACACCACTTGTTGCATGTCTGGAAGGGAGTGTGTAACTTCAGAGTGTCTCAGCTTTTACAGTAGCCCCATGGCTTCTTTGGTGCTGACTGACAGGTCACAGTTGACAGCTGACGGCTTTGAAAAGCTACCGGACCAAATTATGTATCCCTACGCCGAACCATATGATCTGCAAAAAATATGTGCTTAGCAGTTGTCACTTCTTACAGTCAAAATTTAGGTATATACCTATATGTTGACTGTCAGAAGTCAGCTGTGAACTGTCAGTCAGCACCAAAGAAGCCATGGGGCTACTGTAGTCATTTATTGTTGTTCGTGATTATGGAATAGAATTAAAATAATATTCTACATTTTATCAAACTATCTCTAGCAAAGGAAATAAAGTCTGTTCAGCGTAGGAATTGTTTTCTGAAAGGTATTTTTCCCTACCAGAAAGCTATTATATAGTAGGATTTTGGTAGAAAAAAGAGCTTTCATAGAGTAATGCCTACTGTGAATGCAGTATAGTATGGGCTACTAATGTATTAATTTATTTAGCACCACGTCTTACTACCCGTTCGGGTTATATGCTTAAGTATTAATTACACTAATAGATTAGGAATTGGGAGGGTTGAATTTAAAAGAAGTAAACCTGACCGAGATTCGAACCTCGATCTCCCCATCCTCGGCAGTCTAGCTTAACACGAAACTAGCTAGCACGTTAGCTAACTACGCCACCGAGGCGGGTCATGGTCTACTAAGAGTCCTACATATTATACAAGTAATAAAGTTGGAAAAAATTACGCTCGGGAAGAAATTGCTGCAGAATTACTAAAACAGATTAGTGCAAAAAAAAACTTTACTGTCAGCGTTTAGGCGGGAAAAGGCAAAAATAAAGAAAAGTAGGGGTACAGGAACAGATAGCAACTATTATATAACTAAATTTACAGTAAGGGTCCAAAATGAACGTTTATTGTCTTTTATTACAATATAAAATGCAGGTTATATTTTGTCCCCTTTACATTACAGGAAGAGATTATGTATATGAAAGCAGTTGGTTTTCATTCAAGAGTTTGCTTTTCCTTTGGGACAAAATTCAAGTTTGAGAAACACAGAGCACTATAAGTATTGACAATCTTCCTTCTCTTTACCACGCATAATTGTCTTACCACGAAATATGACCTTCATTTTGAAAGTCTCTAATTCCTTTAGCGTCTACGGATGCTTTTTCTGTGAATATTTTTAATTGGAAGTAACAAAGAGTTCAACTCACTCTTCACAGTTATATAGTTTTTTTTTTCTATGGGTAGTCTTCACTCAATTACTTCGTCGAATGTTTCGTGCGGCGTATACAGAGCAGAAGAAGTGGAACTATTTCTTAAGAAATTATGTAGGGGACTATTGTCATCACAATAAGATCAGATTTTTCGGGTTTTATAACATTGGCTTAAGAAATAATAAAAAAAATCGCCGATGCAATGCCAAATACGTTTTGTACAGTTCTTCGCGCACGAAACAATCTGTAATTAAAATTTCTTTTGAATGATCCTTTAAGATGAGGTCCCGAAAACGGGTTAATTAATTAGTCAGTTAAGGCAATTGCATCATCTCCAATTTAAAAAAAAAGGGGGAGTTCCTTTTGTTTGTTCTCCAAAGGTTCCGCTTACTCCAACGATCTAGAAATTGAGTAGTTACATATTACTGTTATTCAACTGGCAAATTAATTATCATAGGTGAGAATTATTTTAAAAGATCTGTTCAGTATACTTCAGTTTTCATAAAGGCTGCACTCATATCACTGGGCTGGAAAAGGAAGATTTACTGATAGGTGTGTCTGAGCCAAAGTATCACACACACACTCTCTGTATGGAAGCATGTGTAATACCTGGATAGTGATTATCATTACTCACGTAACGTAAAGAAACATAGTGTTTGATCGGTATTCACGTAACGTAACAATAAAAGAAAAACACAGCCAATGAATTTAAACCGTTTGAAAACAATATTTTACTAAAATATAACTTGAACAATTCGGGCTTATTAGTCTTCAAGTACTTGCGATAGAAGCTTATTGGAGCTATCAACTAAGCTTAACCTACTTAGAATAGAAGCTTATTGAATCTATCAACTAGAGTGTAATAAAATGCCACTGTCAAACGCTGACACACTAACTATACTGAGGAAAGCGTCTGCACACCATTAACAAACAAATGAAGTACTAAATATACCGTTTTCACGTTACTCTCCACATAATTGGCTAGCAGGAACACGTGGTACGCTTCTCGTAATGTAGCGCGAATGTTCTCTCCTGAACAATTCTTACGTCGAATAAAGTCACTTCAAAGTTAAGTTAATTGTATTGTAATGACTTATATATAAAACACTAGGAGAAACGTAACGCTGTGCTGCGTTACTTGAACGTTAACAAGAGCTGCATGAAGACTAAAGCTCCTGCTCGCAGAAGAACCCTAGCTTCCAAGTACAAGGTAGATCGTTCATGCTGCCATCTGTACGATAGACTGTGACGCAGTCGTGACCCGGTACAGTTTTGGGGTTCCCACCATTGTTGGGTTTCCCGCTCATCCAACGGGAGAACCCTGTGCTCTTCAAATC
>CABFWB010001054.1:0-24644 GCA_902151455.1 Timema bartmani | reverse complement strand
GGATAAAAAAAACAAAAAAAAAACTGCGTCAGCCTGCAATAGATTCATTCCGACCAAGCAGCCGCCGTCTGTTGTTGAAGATAGTACCAACTTCTGCGGTTAGTGTGTGTTGTGGTTAGCACAATGAACCCTCCGACCATTAATATCAGTTTTATAGACCTGAGCCACTACATTTTCATACAGATAGCTGAGTTGTCCCCGTTACAGAAAATCTAGAAGCGCTGGGGTTCGAACCAGAGCCCTCTAGATCTGTAGCCAGGAACTCTGAGCACGAGTAAATTGAACACTAATAAATAATGTATAGCTTACCTGGCTCGTAATACAACACAAGGGTTGTTAGCATCTGTGACTACACTTACGGTGAACTCCGAGTCAGTCGTAGCTCAATGTTTTCTCAACCACGTTGAGAAGAAAGACCATATACAAATTCAAGATTCAAGAGTCCACCAATTTCCCACTCGACTTGAACTACTTTTTTTTATTTAGCACCGCGTCTTACTACCCGTTCGGGTTTTAAGTACTAATTACACTAATGTATTAGGAATTGGGAAGGTTGAATTTAGAGGAAGTGAGCTCGCATTTGTGTGGAGGGAGAGTGGAAAGCCATTTAGGAAAAAAAATCTCCCAGTTTACCCGACTGAGATTCGAACCTCAATCTCCCCGTCCTCGGTGGTCTAGCGCGTTAGCTAACTACGCCACCGAGGCGGGTAACTACTTGTTATTCGTAAACAGAGAGATTGATTGACTTACGAGACTTGACTAGAAATATGACCCTTGAGAAGCTTCGCTCCGACCTAGGTTCGAAATCTCAAGGTCTTCAGAGGGCAATCCCTAGGGAAGCGCGTACAACAGTGATGGAAACACTATGATAGTCCATTTTGCGCTGCCAGTTTCAGCATTTCAAGGGATATTCTTTAAATTGAAAAATGTAATCAGGACACGGGAATAGAACCCGGCACCTTTGGCTTAGTATGCCAATGTTTTTACCCACTGATCTATCCGGGAACCGTTCCATGCCCAGGGTCACTCATATTCTAAGGCAAAGTCTGTGGTGGACGTGGGTGTCATGGGGGTACTTACCAAAGATTGTGACGAACTGTCCCTCAACGTTGATGTCGTTGACTCCTATGAAAGCGTAGTCATTGTTGTTGGCACCCACCGCCGACGGGTAACGTGCGAAGATCTTTTGGAGAGCCTTGGCTTCAACCTCATTGTTGATGACCGCTAGATGCGCGCCTTCTCTCGCGCATGTCCTGCGGGCATCCTCCCACAACTGCGCCTGCGTGTGGAACTTGTAGTATCCTATCCCTGGCACCGTCTCGTATCCAGGACCCGCTCGTAACGGAGGACCTGGAGATTATTATTTGTCAAGACCCCACATTTCTTTTCTTCTTCTTTTTTATCGCGTCTTAGTGCACTTTCGGGTCATATCCATGTGTAACTTAGCATCCCGTCTTACTACCCGTTTAGACTATACGCTTATGTACTAATTACACTAATGGCTATAGGCTTGAGGAAGGATATATTTAGAGGTAGTGTACCAGCATTTGCGTGGAGTACGAGTGGAAAACCAATTTATAAAAATCACCCTCAGTACACGTGACGGAGATTCGAACATTGATCTCCCCGTCATCGGCAGTTTTGAATTATTTTTTATCTTAGAGATGGATAGAAAAATAATTCTAAAGTAATAGCTGATATTTAATTATTTTTGTTTAATACAACTTAATGTAAATTTCTACGAATATGGAACTATTATTGCAGGTTTTAACTTAATTATTGAAATATCGTAAGATTTTATTGAGAGTCAACATGATGTTTCTTTCTTATTTATTCATGGAGAGTAATTAAGATGAATGCCTTAATACTTTTGCAGTTGTTTAGTTATATATCTGACCAAGATACAATTTGTGGTAGTAAACATAACTAAATGTCAAGTAAGAAAATCCATGGCCATAAATCTTGCTCCTTTTAGAATCTATAGGAAATTATGCCTATTTAAATCAAATTTGTTTGTTATTCCTATCTATTGGTGATGAATTTATATTATCTATTACTCCTATGGTTAAATTTAGTCAAGCGGATCATTCTATTAATTGTGTAAATAGAGATTTATCCTTTTGAAAGATGAGATCAATATTTTTTGGACTATTATATTTTCTTTTGTGATTATGTTATACTAGAACCTCGGACTTGATCAATTCATATAATATTAAGGTAACTGATATTATTGAAGACTGAAATTTGAAGTAGCTTTTGATTTTAACATATATATATAAGGTTGAAGGTATATATATTAAAGGTTTAATATATATATATATAATATATATATTTATATATATATATATTTAATATATATATATTTAATATATATATATTTAATATATATATATATATTAAAGGTTTAATATATATATATATATATTTACATATATATATATATTTTATATATATATATAATATATATATATTTAATATATATATATATATATTTAATATATATATATATTAAAGGTTTAATATATATATATATATATATTCAACCTTTAAATTATTCTAACAATACGTTAATCGTGTTTATTATATGTACCATTATACGTGATTTTCGTACCTTTTTATATATTATTATTATTACTATAAATAAACAATCTAAAATTGACTTCTAGTATTTCCTTTATGTTGTGGTAAATTGGTTTCTCATCTTAAGAGCACCCATAGGTTATTTATTTATTTATTTATGTTTAATTATGTCCTGAGGTTTCTAAGATTAGGGCACAAGGGACGACCGTCTTATAACTAGTTTCCGCAACCGGGTGAGTTTCGTGCGTCTGAGGAACAGTAGTCTGTTCTAAGATTATTGTTACTTATATCACTCAAAACGACTCACTCTGATTGTTTTGTTTTTTTGTTCTATTTGGGCTTTCTGCAATTTTTTTGTTATTAAAGGAGGTTATAATTTAAAAGACATATCTTCTCCGGCGTTCATCAATAAATTTAGAATGGTGGTCCCGGAAAATTCCAAGAATTAACTGTAACTTTATTTTAAAATAATTGATTTATAAGTTAACTTACAATCCAATTTTCATTGGAAGAGCCTGATCTGACAGCTAGAAACGTTATTAGATATGATTTCATGTAGTCATGCATCAAATCGTGTAATCTACACATGCCACTTTTTATATATAATATTAAAAAAAACTCAATGGGATGAACTAGCAAGTGAGCTATACCGACTGAGCGGCCGCCATCAATAGCGAAGATACTGCCAACATTTGCGGATAGAGGGTGTCGTGCTCAGAACAACGACTCTTCCGGCCGTCTATCTCAGTTCTATAGACCGGAGCCACTACTTATGTATTCAAGTAGCTGCTCATTGGTCCTCACGATGATGGGTTTGACCCCGTTCCAGACTCATTGTTTGACAGAAAAATGCTGCAAGCTTATCAACATTGACCAAAAAAAAAGTTTGAATTTTCTAAAAGGTCCTTCTTGCCAAAATCATACTATAAAGCAAACCACCTGTGACGGTGGCCATCATGGTGACTGTGTCTATGCCTTCACAAGATTCGGTATTGTGGGAGACGTCCACTATCCAAGTCCCAGTTTCTCTCTCCTCCGGGGTCCGGTTCAAGCTACTGTGTTGTAGACGGACCTGAAACCATAATTATACTCTTGTAAACATTGGCCTTATTCCAGTTCCTCTCCTCAGGGTCTCTGCTCAAGCTACTGTACTGTAGACGGACCTAAAACCAGTATCAATATACTCTTGTAAACAATGGCCTTGTTCCAGTTCCTCTCCTTAGGGTCTCGGCTCAAGCTACTGTGTTGTAGACGGACCTGAAACCAGTATCAATATACTCTTGTAAACATTGGCCTTGTTCCAGTTCCTCTCCTCAGGGTCTCGGCTCAAGCTACTGTGTTGTAGACGGACCTGAAACCAGTATCAATATACTCTTGTAAACATTGGCCTTGTTCCAGTTCCTCTCCTCAGGGTCTCGGCTCAAGCTACTGTACTGTAGACGGACCTAAAACCAGTATCAATATA
Organism: Timema bartmani; assembly: GCA_902151455.1. Taxonomy (NCBI): domain Eukaryota; kingdom Metazoa; phylum Arthropoda; class Insecta; order Phasmatodea; family Timematidae; genus Timema; species Timema bartmani. The sequence continues at coordinate 20,599 of CABFWB010001054.1, read as the reverse complement.
CTCTTGTAAACATTGGCCTTGTTCCAGTTCCTCTCCTCAGGGTCTCTGCTCAAGCTACTGTGTTGTAGACGGACCTGAAACCAGTATCATTATACTCTTGTAAACATTGGCCTTATTCCAGTTCCTCTCCTCAGGGTCTCGGCTCAAGCTTACTGTGTTGTAGACGGACCTGAAACCAGTATCAATATACTCTTGTAAACATTGGCCTTGTTCCAGTTCTTCTCCTCAGGGTCTCGGCTCAAGCTACCTGAAACTAACATAGACATACTCTTGTAAGCAAGTGACTGGGCTCTGTCCCAATTCCCTCTCCCCAGGGACAAGGTTTGGATCTAAAGCGGGTGGCAAAGCTTGACAAAATAATTGTGCCACTTTCCAGAAGTACTTTTCTTCTTGTAACGGTACGGCACGGCACGGCCTAAATTTGAAGTAGAGTTTGTGTAATATTGCATGTTGTTTTGATTATCCTATAAACAAATAGAATAGAGGAGCTGACCATAAAACAATGTCAGCATTCCTTAGTCAGAAACCAGGCCAGGGGCCAGGATGAAATGTAGGGGATTCAGCCAGTGACTAAACAACACCGAAGTCTAGGGGTCACTCTGCCCGCTTCGGGACTACGCGGGCTAGGAATCCGGTTCATCAGTACTTGTTTTGAGGGCTACCACTCGAGCCCAGGGTACCGGGGTTCGTGAACCGTGTAGGGGTCACCTAGGAGTCAGACAGGCCATTGGGTATTCCCCGCAACACCTCGTTTTGTCACAAGATTCCGAGTTTTTTTTAAAAAATCACTACAAACATCACATCTGTAACAGCCATAGTAGTACTAATAAACCTCTTTAATAACCAGGTCTAACATCAATCACGAACCCACAACACAAGAATAAACAATCACTTTCCCCTTAACCTCGGCCATAGCACATCCTGGCAGATTCTAGGCCCACGTGATGTGTGAGCGAAAAGGAGGAGGTGACATTCTTTTATTAAGTGACTTCCTCCCTACATGATTTTGAACATTTCGTTTCATCCCAAGTAATCCAGACAATTTGGCAAGGTTAGTATCCAGTATTACCAGTGATAACAGTTGAAAATTAGAGGCAGTGTTTATATTTTACGTGAGACGATTCATACACTCTTATCATTCTCGAAATGGAAAGCACAAAAAGAGTTTCTTTAAACGAAGAAGAATACAAGACAGGCTTTAAACTCTTACCTGTGCATGCATGATATTTTGCAATACCCATTGAAAGCAGTATAAAAGGGAGATCTAGTATCACTCTGGAGTTTGGTTTAGATGTGCTACTGAGCCACCGAGCACAATAAAGCTATTTTATCCACTTCTGCACGTCACTTTGTGTCAAGAGTAGGGGACAGTTTTAAATCAATTTCCCCCTACTTGTTATTAAAATTCCTATTTATCATATTTTTATGTTAATCTCCCTGCTAATTTGTTTATTCCTTGATTTGAAAAACAATTACGATTCTTTATTTTATTTTATTTTAAATAAAGGGTTTACCTGAAGAAATCAATCTGAATGTGAGTTTAATAGATGAATTCAAAACACATTTTTTTTAAATCCTTGGTTGATGGTCTTACTAGCTAGAGAGCTAGAGATTAATTTCTGATGGCCATTTCCGTTGCTTAATGGTTAGAGGGCAGTTCAAAAAAATTACGTTATCCGTAACGGTAAGCTCGTTTAGTATGGTTTGCCGGTGTCGTAGAGGTTGGAATTCAATCCCAGCATGGTGTATAGGAGGTGTTTTTAAAAAATAAATTCTTTCCCACTCAAATTCGGGTACACTTAATCTAAACTCGACCTTAGACCTTCCTATCCCATTGGTGTAAAAATGCTGATAGCCTGGAAGGATAGTAAGATGCTGTGCACACAAAATAGACTCTGATTTGTTGAGACTTGCTCCTGTGAGAATTGTACTGTAGTCTCACCTGAGCTAGGGTATATCCTGTCTCGTTCTTGCGAGTGGTCATGTACAGCTTCATTGAGTTGCTTTGAGGAGCTGCGCACTGGCTAATACCGTCACTGGCCACCAGTGGAGCTACCATCACTATCAAGAACACCAACATTGTCCTACCCCGATCAAGAGAAACATGGTTATATAATTGGTAAATATGTCACAGCTCATTCAGAAAACCTCTTATTGGCTGGAGATTGAAATGATAAATTTGAAATATTGTACCATGACACGGATTCAAATCGTGGATATCTGGCTTAGCACGTCATCAACGTCAGCCAACTTTGGACCCGCGTTAAGGTTGGTGGGATAGACGAGAGAAAAGGCCAGTGTTTTTGCAGTTTTTATAGAAAAACTTGTTTAGCCAAAATAAATTAAATATTGCTCCACTATGAACATAGAGTACATTTTTCTTTCCATGGTGATATCAACAGTTGTTGAATATCTATCATCAGCATAGCGGTGTTAGATGACAAACTTTTTAAATGACGATAAAAAGTTGTCAATATGTTCCAAGACACCTATGACGGATATTGAGGTCACCATGCGAAGAAAATTAAAATCTATGTTTCTACTCGATAAATATTTGATTTAGTTTGATCAACAAAAGTTTTGCTATAAAAACTGCAAAAACACTGACCTAATTTCGCGTCCCCTATACCCCCCATCGCATAGGTATTTATTATAACATGTTTTTGTCATTAAAATCCTGTTTGGTTATTTTCAAGACACTAGCTAATATATTACTTTGGGTACTTTCAGCGGTTACTGTGGAGACACTTAATTTTCATAATTCTGGATTATTTATTCAGAAGGGTTTTAATCAAAATACTTCTTTTATGACTGAACAATCAAATGCAACAAAATATTTAACACCTTTAATATCACTAAAATTTGAAAACTGAATATTTTTAGGCTCGAGATAATATGTAAAATTATATTTTATACTTCAAGCAAACACCCCAGAATTTGAGTTGATTTGAGTTGAGTACTCGTTTTGTCCAGTTTATGATCAATTTCTAAACATGTAACATAACTGTATTACCAATATGAAATATCTTCAAAACATGAATATCCTACGATTCTTAACTTAATACTTGACTCTCATTCTCCAAAATGTATAACTTACATCGGTTTGAACAGGAATACTGTACCTACTTTAACATGAATACACTTTTCCTACAAATTAGTTTTAAAATTTGATCAAATAAATGGTGTTAAGATTCTCTAGACCAGTATTTCCCAAAGTTCCGCCAGTCTCATGCCACTTTAGCGGTCATGGTCTTACCAACGTACCGCCCCCCACCCCCCACCCCCTCCTAGATCTTTATATGCAAACAAATACGTGCTATTTTATTAAATTGTAAATGGTCGTTCTAAATTAAAATAAAGCTTAAGCTAAACAAATTTGTAACAGATGGCCAAGAAAGGCTTATAAAAGTTCGTGAGATCACGTCAAAAGCTGCATTAATTTGATTACTGGACCTTATTGGATTAGAAAATATGTTACTACCAATAAAACTCTGTGGCACATCACGTAACCCTGGAGGTATGCTTATCACATTTTGGGAAACACTGATTCATACTATTAGTTCTGTTCATTCAATCAGTAGCATAGGCCCTATAGGTAGTATTGTTCTTAGGATGAGTTAATAGGAAGCTTGAATAAAACTGGGTGGGTTATTCCCCTTGTTTTGGGAGCTCTTTATCATATGGTATTTTGTTTTCACCCACATATTTAGATTATTTCTTCTAAACTACTTTATGGCCTATTATACATTCCTAAGTATGAATGGGGAGTTTGACACTCCACGTCATCATTTGATATTATTCAAAATAATGTTTAAACTGTACATTCTTAAGCCAAACATTCAAAATTGTAAACTTGTTTCGGAATCTTTTTATGGTGTTACGCGCCAAAACGGTCAGAAACTGTAGCGTCCAGCCTGTATGCAACCATATACAGGTGTGACAAAGAAGGGATGTCAGCGCGGAGTTTGTGTTTAAATCATAGCTCTGCCAGTAGATAATATTGTGGATGCGTTGTGTTGGCTTACGTAATTAATTAAGAGAAACAATATGGTTAATTAAATATCAATCACGGAGGTACGTTATATTTAATTTTTGTTTATCCCGCGCGATTATAAATGAACACATGTCCTAAGCTTGGGACGTTTAAAATAAAAAATATTCGAATCCGTGTCATGACAGACCAGTGGTGAACCCCACTCCTTGCTTGCAAGACTTATTACTATTTAAAATAATACACACAGAAGCTTCCAGAAAATCAAAAACACAATAAAACACTTTTATTGGTCAGTTCCTAAAACAAGGGCCAAATAATAATTGGTATCTTGTACCCTTAACAAACTTTCCCCTGGCCTTGCCTGTGTGGTTTCACGAGGCAACAACAAAACACTTTACCGGCACTTGAAAGGTTTTATGTTCTACTGTGCGTATTCTGACAACGCTCAAATTAAGGGCTAAGGTTTACTTACGTACAACCCAGCCAGAAGGATAATGCCCTGACTGAAAAGCCGCTACTGCCTATATGATTATTTAAAAAAAACTTAATTTTATAAAGTTAAATATATTGGTTAAATGGGTACATAAGCCTTAGAAAAATAAATAATAGCCGAAGAAAGAAGACATATTCAACTTGAAATATATTTCAACTGGTAAATTAATCATATAAAATACTATCAATACAGTAAATTCAGTCTACTGGCAAGTCAACCAATTCAGGAATAATATTGCAAACAAAGATACATTATGATTTTGGTATGAACAGTAGATGTTGGCTACGAAAGCTATAAAAACAATTTTAATATAGTCATACATCAAGTCATGTTATCTGTAGCTATTAATTTTGATAGTTATTATCAATACCTATATAGAGTAACACAAATAATAAAGTAAAATATTAATAATGTTGGGCGCAAAGAAGTTTATTTGAATTTTCTATACCGTTTTTCCAACCAAAATCTGGCTTTATGCTTACACGTGCCACATATTGAATTTAAAAATAGAACACTTGTCAATGGAATACTTTATAGATTAGTGATTGAACTTGAGACTAAAATTGGTTACATTATAATTAAATTACAAATCAATTGATAGGATTTAAAGATGAACCCATTTATGGGTATAAAAGTATAACTTTAGTGAGACAAGTTCATCATTTTCTGATTTTTTTAAATATATATTTTAGATACAAATACAATATAATAATGTAAGATTGGTTATATTTCTATTGAAACATAAGCATTATATTAATTTGAGATCAATTTTTCTTGTAATATTTCTCTTTACATGTCATACCTGAATTTAAAGACGCTCACTGCAGCCCTGCGTGGTGTAAATAAAGTACTTTGAATTAAAGATACATTATTCGGACAAGCGGTTATAATTGGCGCACTAAAGTAAAGTGATACATACTCAAGAAAACAAAAATTGATCGTTCCTCTGAACTTTGAAAACAGGCCAATGTATTACCCCTCTAAAATCTAAAATAATAATAATAATAATACATTTAATTAGAATTAAAATACCCTCGTTTAAGACATTAAGTGAAAGATAAAGATATTATTGTATTTAGTCTTAAATTTATAATATATTTTATCATTTTATTTAGCACAGGGTCTTGCTGCCCATTCGGATTAAACTCATATTTGCCAATTAATATAATGTACTAAGCATGAGGAAGATTTAATTTAAGTTAATTGTACCAGCATCTACGTGGAGGGAGTGTGGAAAATCATTTAAGAATAGACATCCTCAGTAAACCCGACCGGGATCTGAACACTGATCTCCCCTTCATTGGCAGTCCAGTCTCTTGCAAAAGTGACGCCACCACTATACCACTAAAGGGGGTAAATATACATAAATACATACCTAATCACCCTATTCCCTTACAGGGTAGGCAAGAGACTGTGCATATAGCTTAAAAAAACTTCGCACTTAATCCATCCTCACTAACTTTCTCCACACTTCCTTATCCTTGCATACGCCTTTTGCTTCAACAACATCCATACACCAAGTCATACATGTTCTTTTATTCTACAAACTCTTTTCTGTTTCTGTTTCTCTTTTTCGCACAGTCATCCAATACATTTAGCCAAGTCTTATAATGCTTTCTCCTTCCTTTTGATCCACACACTTTACCTTCATATATTTGCTTCATCACTCGATCCATACTAATCCTCTCAACATTCCCAAACCAACGTAAGACACTTCTTTCACAATAACCTATTGGGTTCCTTTTTAAAATACACTCCTTCAGCGCCCATTCATTACTGACTCTGTCCATATGAGTTTTTCCACATACATTTATTAGATATCTCATTTCAACCGCATTCACCTTGATCTTGTGTTTCTCCTGACAAACCCATGCTTCACATCCATAAAACAATGTTGGTGTTAACATACTTTTATATAATTCCATCTTTGCCTTTTTGATTGTAATGATATGGAATTATACATCTAAATAATTTATTATTCACATCTATATTCAAAATTACAATATTATAAATACGAGCGGGTGGTAAGATTTATTTGTGTTAAGTTGCAAGGTATGGTGAAATCTTGCTGCGTCTCTGTTTGAAAAGCGAACTCAGTTTTGTAGTTAGAGACGCACCTGGATGACCACACCTTTCTTTCTTTTTTTTTTGGAAGTTTCGAGAAGGAGATGTCACTAAATATACCTATTTCAAAGTGCGCATCTCTTCACCTGCAATACTGACGAGAAACCGTATGGGTCGGGTCTATGACAAATTTCACGTGCCGGGAATTAACATACACATACTACAATAGTCGGGTTTTTAAATTAATATTTACAACGTGTGAAATATCTAGCAAAAACTGTTTATCTACTTAAAATAAAAAACTATAAAAGACCATAACTTTTAATTTATAAAATAAGACATCATTCCCTTTTGATTACCATAATACAAAATAGCAACCTTGAACTTAATTCAATAATTATGTAAAATTATCATACTAATTGTGGCGAACGAACATTAACATATCAGGCTAACTCTTTTATACGTTACATGATACGTCTTCATTCTTTGCGGAAGTCCACATATATTCAACTACTCTCCCAGATGCATTCACCCCTTTGTCGATTTCACCATCTATCCTTCCATTACTACCAAACATTCTGCCCAGATACATAAAGTCATTCAATTGCTCTAAATTTTTCCATCTATACTAAGTTGACAATCATTTCCTTATCCGTCCTTATAAAAAAAATTATCATAGTTTTTGATACATTTATATGAAGATCCATTCTGTATATCACCACATTCAAACGATTTAATGCATTCCACAAGGCCCTTTCACTCTCAGCCATTAATACGGTATCATCTGCATATAACAGCACTCTCACATTCAAGTTTTCCATTTGTACACCAACCGCATCCTCGCAAGCGTCTCTCATACACTTATTAAGGAAAACATTAAACAACCCTGTCTAACACACTGTGCAATGCCAAACCATCAGCTCAAAGCTCCATCCACCCTAACGCACGCTTTACTTCCATCATCTACCACCATATTGTATTAACTAACCATGCATCCACCCCAAGCTCTGTAAGAACATTCCATAACACTCTTATTTATCCATTCATACGCTTTCTCCAGATCAATGAATGCACAACAAACTTTCTTCCTTACTGCCATGTATTTCTCAATCACTTGTTGCAATGCAAATATCTGGTTCATGTAACCTCTATCTGGCATGAAACCACATTGCACACCCCAAATCTTACCCTAAGTTTTTTCACGAATACTCTAAATTAAAATTCTTCCAAAAACTTTGCCTGGAATACTCATCAAACTAATTGTCCAATAATTCTTACATTTAATCTTATTGCCTTTGCCTTTATACAAATAAAAATGACAACATCCTTCCAGTCAAGCTCAAGGTCAAGATATAGATAGGGTATAATGAAGTAGACCGGATAGAACTAACTCAAGATATGGATAGGCTGTAATGAGGTAATGGATAGAACTAGCTCAAGACAGGGATAGGTGGTGTACTTTTTTAAGTGCGACCATGAACTTTCGAGATCCTAACGCCATAGAGTAAGTAAATATAATAGAAGATCTTACTCCTGACAATGGCTTGGGAAACCAACCCCACCCCCCTTCCACTCATCACCCTTCTTATTTATAAATCTAAATTCTCTGCTTCGTTTATAATTTCTTAAATGAACTACTCTGAGCATGAGACGAATACTGGATAGTTCGGTGATAGAGAACTCACACACTAATCTAAGAGTCCCGAGCTCGATTCCCGTGTTTAGGTGTCATTTAATAGATCTAAGAAACTCTGGATGGGGGATATTAATTATACAATACAACAGGCTTACTGTAAGCATTTCATTTTATTTACGTGATATTTTGTAAACTGCACATTAAGTTACGTACAGTAGTTTCCCTTCAAAAGTCATTAATATACTGCATAAAATACTATGAATGGTAGAAATTAGATGTTTGAATAGGCATTTATAATATAAAAGTACATAAAGAATAAACTACGTATGTACAAACAACATGATTTATTTTAACAAAATCCGAATCACGGATGCTTCTTTATATAATGGACTTCTTTTTTTCTCAGAAGGTCTCCATTATTGGGAAATTTCACTGCAGTTTTGAAGATATGGATAGTTTTACTGTAAAGCTACGCTAAATTGTAAATTATATCAGACTTAAGCCGATCAAATTACTTTCGTTTCATCGACATAAATTGACAGAGTAAACAAATCAAGCACTTAGACTTTGTTTAATAAGATTCCACAGATCTATTTATGTTTTTATTTTCCTTAAAGAGTAAACCAATTATTTACAACTACTATTATTTAGTATGGTTACCATTGCTACAACCATTTATTAATAATTTGTCACTGGAATTAAATATTTATTTGAACACGAACAAAACTTGTTTCTACTTCTGAATAACCAATTAAAAAGAACAGCTAAGCTAGGAAATCCCCATACAGTCACAGAGACAAATGTTGTACAGTCAAGTATGAAATTCAGGTTCTTTAATTTGGTACATTATAGATATTTATTGATATTAAAAGTTTTTACTGTACAGGCATAGTATTTTATTTGCTTTATACCACAGAATAAGATTTTTCTGGGAAATTTTGAACAAGAAGTCTTGAATTTCAGTTTACTAGACGGAACTCTTGCACACGCGGGTTAAGTAAATTTTCAGTTACAAGAAGCTTTCTTATCATTACCATATCATAAACTATAATACTAATTTAATAATGCCACCTATTTAAGAATGAAAACTACCCTGCAGTAGTTAGATCCCTTTCAAATTAAATATCGAAATAGCACAAATAAAAGCTTAGTAAAAAGCGTGTTTTGTTCATAAAAGTGCATAGCAACCAAGATTACTAAGACTAGATGTATTTGTCTTTTTCTTGTTTATTTTTTAAATGTGTAGTAAAGTAATAATAACCTGAATAATGCTTCAGACTTTGTACTAGTACTAACAATGAATTTCTTTGAACTTTCACAAGTTTCCTGGATGTGCGATTTCGGTGTACCACAGTTTCCGTTTGCAACTCAAACTTTGAGCATAAAAACGGCTTAAGTGATACGCTATTTTATAAATATTGAACTACTAGAAAAATGGTTTACTAAACTATAATATAATTATTCACTTAGAATTCAAGGTGCCAATGCAATTCTTTTATGTATATTAAAGTAGTTCCACATTTCGAAAAAAGCACTACATTACTATTATATTTACCTTTATATGGTCAGTATAGTTTTAATGGCGACATTTTCTTGTTAAGAGCCGGTCTTACCACACGGATAACGCCTAAGTTACCCACTTCAGTAGTCTATGGTCTAAGACGCTATTCTAGCAGTAGACTAGACTGCCAATGACGGGGAGATTAAGGTTCGAGTCTCGGTCGGGTGTATTGAGAATGGTTTTTCCACTCTCCCTCCATACAAATACGGGTACAAGTCCTCTAAATATAACCATCCTCATCCCTAAAACCATTAACGTAATTAGTAGATAAGTGAGCGTATAATCTGGTCAGGTAGTAAGACGCGGTGCTAAAAAAACCCCACCTAACTTAGGTAGATAATACAGCTCAAACCAGACGTCGCATCGTGGTGTGTTTTGTTTTCTGTAATGTACTTTTAAAAAAACAAGCGAATTGAGATCAATGAAACTGTTTCACCAATTTTTTTTAATATTGCAGAATTTAAAAATAATTATTTGAAATTGAAAACTGTATTAAACTGCACTCAATTTCGCTGTCATGAATGGAGTAAACCGCACGTGGTTTAGGTGTAATTGTGTTTCCATGGGCATAGAAAGTTCGGAGACTGGACACCCCTGGAAATAGATGCAACCCTCACAAGAGGAATCAACACATACGTGTAAACACTTTTTTAAGGTATGGTGTTTTTTTTTATTTGACTATTAATTTTTAGTACAAATAGCTAAAAAAAAAAGCATCAAATTATAATTTTAATATTCACCTCGGCGTATAACCTGAATATGTAGTAAGACGCGGTGCTAAAAAGAAATAATTAAAAAACAGTCATATACAAAAGGTATTCTCCTATTTAACATAAGCTCTGTCAACATTTCAAATAACATATTGTTTTTGCTACGTTCAAAGGTTTTCACAAAACAAAAAAGCGTTTAAAATTCTTCAAAAACCCAAATAAAAAAATACCTTAAAAAAGACTCCCACAAATAGCCTTCAAATTATCAGTCAAACCAAATATAAATGTATAGATAAATAAACAAATTGAATTATTTTTATCAATATAGTTTTTTTAACACCTTATGTAAATTAACGACTTTTCAAAGTGGAAACTCATCTGCCATGACAGGGTCCAGCATTCACCTAGCTTATACCTCTCTCGATGCTTCTCCAACCCATCATGATTATGTACTTCTAACGTAGCCACGCACGTATAACGCGCGCAGCGGGAAATTTAAGAACCGATGACCCCGTGCCCATTGGACGAACCCCCCCCCCTCTTACGCCTTGGCCAAATTCCATCAGCAGGAAGAGTTTGCTTCTCCTTCCTTAAGTGCTGGAAGCTCACGTAGGGGCGTTAACCCCTCGAAGGTCAGGCACCTAATCTCAGGAATCACCCTAAAAGGGCTTTCAATCTGAGTTAACCAGTGGGGGACTCGTAGAGGTGGCCTGACCAGCTTTCCTAGAAGGTACTAGCTACCAACCCCTTAGTGTGTGGCGAGTAGGGATAGGGTGGGGGGCCTGTTCCATTCAAACGACCTTGATAGAAATTTAGCCACCCTTCGGGTAAAACCTTCAGATGTTGCCCAGGGGTTTCCAAGAGGAGGCACTCTGGTGGATTACTCTCAAGCAGGGGCGGGAAGCCTTTCGTCCCACCTGAGTTAAGGTAGTCGCCATAAGGGCGAGGATATCTCAAGCTCAATGAGCTTCTAAACCCAACCCAACGCTACCCACAATAAAAGTGAACTTCTGGACTTTATACGTCACTAGACTGACACCTTATATGTCAGAGACATCTCAAGAAAGAAATTCACCTGCCGTGTTAGAGTTCGTCATCTACTTGTCTGGGGAACAAACACCTATTATGAGGCTCCTCTAACCCATAATGACTTAGTCCTTCGAGTGTAGCCACGCACTTTACATGTGCAGCGGGCAATTTAGGGAGCGACGACCCCATGCCCGGAAAACTAGGGATGGGTTGTGAAATCTCAACCTGTTCCTTTGTCACTGCTCCTCTGACGTCACATTCACAACCTGTTCCTGACAGACGAAAGGAGCTGTTACTTTTTGTCACTGCTCCACGGATCAAATACACGCTGTAACAGGTCCGGAGTAAACTTGTTCCTCGTCTCTCTGTCATAGGCAGCGCTGAAACTGGTCCAAAGTAACCTTGCTCCTCGTCTCTGTCACAGACAGTGTTGTAACATGTCCGGAACAACCTTGTTCCTTTATACTCCGGAGATATTTTGGAGCAGTCGTACAGTAAAAAGGAAGTGGATGCTTTGTGTTCTTGTCACAGCGCTGACATAGGCCTAGTTTAGAGTTGGTTTGGGGAGTCACAAATGAGTTTTGAAGGGGAAAGCTTTCGTAGTACAAAACATTATTTCCACAATACAAGCATAGTATGTGATATATTCTCACAATAAATTGTTACGTTGATGATTACATTGAAGGGACCCGCTTGGTGGTAAAATTATTCAAGGCAAGGGTCAGCAATCTACTGACTGACTGATTTTATCTAGCCCACAAAATATTTAGCAAACAAACAATTTGTTCAAAAAATGGACTTAATAGCTAATTATTAATTGGTAAATGTAAAATTGAACTTTTTTTGATTTACTTTTTTTCAAATTAGCCAAACATTTTTTAAAACCTATAAAGCCTGTGATAGCAAAAGGGTTGCCAGCATCTGGTCTCTGGCTTCACTCTTGCACTAAAATGGACTGCCGATGACAAGGAGATTGAGGTTCAATTCCGGTTGGGTGCACTGAGGGTGATTTTTCCTAAACGTTTTCAACTCTCATTCCAAACAAATGTGGGTGCACTTCCTCTAGAATCAATCATCTTCATCCCTAACACATTGACGTAATTGGCATAGATGCGTATAACCCGAACGGGCAGTAGACGTGGTGCTAAAAAAAACTAGGTTGTGAGTAGGTACAAATATAGTAGCTGTGACAAAAAGGAGCAGGTAAAAGGAACAGGTCCAGTGGTGGAGCAGTAACAGATTGCTCCTGCTCCACTAAAGGAGCAGTTTTTCCCATCCCTAATTGTTAGGATAATCAATTATAGCAGATTACGGTGGGCAGGAAATGCAGCGCAAATGGAAGAATCAAGAATCATGTTCAGGGTATTAAATGGTAAGGCCAATGGGAAGAGACCATTGGGAAGATCTAGACGCATATGTGAAGATAACTTTAGAATGGACCTGAAAGAGAAAAGGTGTAATGAGAGGAACTGGATATAACCAGCTAAAAATAGGAATAGGGGGCGTACTTTTGTAAGTGCAGCAATGAACTTTCAGGTTCCTAATACAATAAAGTAAATAGGTAAGTAGGTAGGTAAGCAATCCAGTTTATATTTAGCACCTCAATCAATCTACCCCTAAACTACGAGATACATAATTTTTATTCGTTCATAAAATAGTTTTAGATTTTCTAACTTGTTACAATATAACCTTTTAAACAGGTTTTGAACTTTAAATGCCTTAAACTATCTCAACTATTTCAATCTATTTGCTGGTTATCTTTTAGATTTAACTTCATTTGATGTTTTGGTAATATTCATTATAATTATTGTAGCAAGTAGAATTATGTGAAATTAATATTAATTTCATTTGATCTGTTAAAAAGTGAAATCATAAAATAATTACATTATGTTTATCAAATAACACCTTGGTATTAAAGTTGTGCAGCATTATTATTATTATTATTAGCACCGCGTCTTACTACCCGTTCGGGTTATACGCACTTACGTTAATGTGTAATGGTAGGGTGATTGTGAGATGAAATGGAGGACCTACAGTTTAACGTGGAATCCGAACCACGGTAGAGACCTGGCATTCCTCACATTCACAAGTTGTAATACACGTCTTGTCAGAGGTGAAGGAAGGGTTTGGCAATCAGATAAATCTATGCCGGGACCGAGGATTGAACCCCGCACCCCCAGCAAAGAAGTCTGATACCTTACCCCTAGACCACCAGGTCACCTTGTGCAGCATTGAATTATAATAAGATGACACCTCATTTACTTCAATCTAATGTTTAGTTTAAGGGGAATCCGGTACCTATGAAACATGCAATGGGCTATGTCAGTCATTAAACAAAAACATTATTTGACTAAAAACATAAGATAAAATATAAAATATCAAGTGAAAGATTTGCTTTTAAAGTTGTGGAAATCTTGTCTTCAGCTCGGGGAAATCATTTTGAACCAAATAAATAATCCATTAAATATTTTATTTAATATAGCCTATCTACAGCAGAAGAGGTGGTGACCGCTAGCAGAACTTTATTTATTGCAAACATTGATAGCAGTCATTAAGATCCCCCTCATACTCACCAGCTGTTTCCAGCCCGTGGTCGGGTCAGTTTCGTAAAATGCCTCCATCTTCCACCATTCTTCATCCTTTAATTACTTCCATTCTTTCTTAGCAACCCTTGCGGTCTTTTTCCTACACAATTCATTTGCATCATTTTCTTTGGCATCCTCTCCTTCAACCTCATTACATGCTTATACCATACCATGCTGTCTCATATACTCTCTCTGCTCTCACTTTTTCCTGAATGACTATATTCCTAAACTTGTTTCACTCTGGACAGCTAACATGCTTCTCACAAACTTGATTCCCATAGGCTCTACCTTCCTAGTCTCTCTTACATTCAATGCCTATGTTTATGCTGTATATGTGACAAAGTACACCTTATTGAACACTTCAAGCGCACTTCTCTTTGCCATGGGAGGTCTCTTACACACCTATAGAAAAACTCTCCAGCTTTCCTATTCTCATTAGATCCTCTCTACTTACACCTTTTCCTTCAATAACGCTTCCAAGATATTTTATGTTCTGTACTTATCTCAGCTTTACTGCATCTAACTTTATAGCTTTTGCTTTTCCTTGTCATTACCATCACATCAAACTTTGCCATGGCCGTGTCTTAATAGTCCATCTACAGGCCTTTAGAGCTAAGAGCAGTAGAAATATGCATTGATGTCAACGTTTTAAGCCTAAATTCATTTTTGATGGTATCCAAATTCTCTTCCAAGTGTGCTGATACCCCCCAATTAACGCACTTGATTCTAGGGCACATCACATGTGCCCTAGTTTGCAAACTGTAGTTAAAATAACATTAAATGAGTGTCTTAAATATTGTGAGGATATAGAATAAAAATACACAAACTGTAAAATAAAACAAAAATCCTGTGTTCTTTGTTAATATAAATAAATTAATCGGCTAAATTTATTTTTGAAGCGTGAAAATCCCTATTCACAAGAAAAGTATTTTCAGTCTTTTATAGTTGACAAGTAAAACTACTTAATAAATATAACTTGATTGATATAGGCCCTAATTAAATTAATGGGGGGAAACAATAATTATTAAATTATAATATATATTTAATAATAGTTGCAAATAATATGTAGATAATATGCTTTACAAGTAATTTGGTATGCATGCGTTTTTAGCGCAAAGTTGTTTATTGTGTTGTGATTGAATTAAACAGAATGTCGACTTTGATAAAACACTATCAAAATTCAATACCGTTTCCATGAAAACACATTTTCAGAAGTAGTCACCAGGCAGCTGTAGCTGTAATGTGCTGTCTGAAAAGTGTTTGATACAAGCATACAGTCAAGTACACAAGGGTGTAGGGCGCAGACTATTCAGACATAGCCCATGCTAAATTTAATTTCATTCTTGTAGCTGTTCCTGTACTTACTCTTCCTTCTACAACTCGTCAGCAAACATCATGGCTTTCATTCTTTCCTTTCAGAGTTTTCCAGACACTTCATCTATGACCATTTCCATTACCAATAAAAATAAGTGGTAAGAGGGCACTTCGATGCATCCCTCAATTTTTTATTTGGAATCACTCCTTCCATTCTTGTATTAATATAACTCATGTTATCCTCATACTAGCTTTACACTATTCTTTCCACTTAGGTCTCCTCCATAGATTTCCAAACTTTATTTCTAACCATGCTATCATATGCCTTCTTCACATCCATAAATGCCATTAGCAAGTCTTTCCCAAATTCATACCATCATTCTATCCTATGTCACAGATTGAGTCTATTGTAAACCTCTCGCCCCTAAATCTGTGCTGTTCCTTACATTTTATTTCTTATTCACTTTTCCGATATATTCTCATATATTTTCCTACAGGGGTACATATGTTAGCCCCCTATAATTTGTACACCTCTTCTTATAAAGAGGTTTTATAATTTCCTTCTCCCAGTACCTTGTTCTCCTTCCAAATCACTCTCAGCATCCTGTATAACCAATACCTTCTTCTCCTGCAGCTCTTAATCACTTCCACAATCAGTTTGTCCACACTAGGTGCTTTTCCTGTTTAATCCTTTTTAATGCGTCCTCCAACTCTTTCTATGTGGTACTCCTATCCCATTTCTTCATGCTGTTTCAATCTCATATTCTTCCTCTTTCAGGTTTAACATCAAAATATCTTATCCATAGTAGTTGCTTTTCTTCCTTTGTCCATTATAACTTGTCTTTCTCTGTCCTGTTATTAGCTATTTACCTCATACTTAATTACTTCCATGTCCCATTCCAGTATTTATGTCAATTCTATTTTCAGTTCCCAGGATTACAACATTCCTAATGTTATCTAATCTAGTCGATGACCTAAGGGGGGTGATATGAAGAAAACCCAGTGTTTATTTGGAATTAAGTCGCCAAGGAAAATTCATGACCTTCAAAGAAGATTCAGGTCTAATTGGTATGTGCAATCATGTATTCATAGCTTAATTTGACACCCTTTAATTTTTTTCAGTTATGTCGCTGTGGTATCTGATCACATTCCTGTTTCAGGGTTTCCAGCAAAACTTTATTTTTAAATTACCTGATTTTTAGAGATATTAAGTTCATATCTACTAAGATTAAAGCTTTATATAATTTTTTTCTAGATACTGGCCTACATTGTAAATGTGAGAGTTTTATTCTTTGGTTGTATATTATACATTTTGAAAGTGTCAATTAAGGGAATAAAACAATACCCCTAAGGAAACAGGCTATTGGGTTATTCAAAAAGAGATTTCATTGATATCATGGGCCATTAAGACTGGCTAGCGCCAAAAGTTTAATATGCTGTATTGACCCCTATATATTACAGCCATATACATAATAGGACCCTTATATTTTAAGGTATTCTACATGAAAAATTAAAAGGTCTCAAATATACTAGGTAAATGAGTTTTATTAGGCCCTCAGAATGCTAGTCTAGATGCACGGGCACTCTGAAATTTTTAGCATCAAAAACAAAGCAAAGCAGCTTCTCTCAACTTTGACCTACTGAATTACCAATAGTTAGAGTAATCAACTGTTTCTAGCCTATGGCAGTGTCAGTTATGTAAATTTAAATTACCTCAATCTTCTCTATCCTTCTCTTAATTTAACACTTTGCAATCTGCTCCTCCCATCTTTTTCTTGATCTCCCTCATGGTCTTATTCCTACAACTTAATTGCCAAAAAAAGTTTATTCTCTTTTTTACATCCTCATTACATGCCCATAACATGTCACTAGTTACAGTGAAATGTGGGAATCCTGTTTTGTCAGTTTATAAGGTACACAAGCATGTTAGTTCCCATACTCGCACTGGTTTCTCACTTTATTTTTGACCTTGAATTATTTGACTCTACAAGTGAACTGATTCTTGCTTCCCAGTACAGTTTGAGTATGATACAAATAAATCTCTGTACAAACCAGATGGGTTTTTTCGATGAACAATATTAGGCTGCACATTTAATGTGAGTACAGTTTTTGTACAAATCCTTTCACTGGATTCTGGCCAATATAGTAGTTGCGAGATCCGCCTTTCCTAGTTTCTTATACCTTTAGTATAATCAAATTCATGTGCATAACCATGACTCAAATTTGGCTAAGGACATGTATAGGTGAAAAGACTAATATCTTACGTTCTGTCAAAGTTTCTTCTCAACATACAACTGTAGGATACAAGTACCTCTATAGAACTGCTTTGTAACATAAGCAAACAAAACCTCATGTCACCAATTTTTCATTAATAAATATTGGAATCTTCTTATAAGCGTGCCTCTTGTCTTTTTTAAAAAATAATTAAAGCTTCTGTGCATAGCAGCTCTGTAAATTTAGATTGTAAATTGTGACAATAAATTTTTATAAATTCTATAGAATGTAGGGAACTTTTCAAATAAATAAATAAAAAACTATAAAAAAATTTAGATTTAATGACACTAATACTAGGACACACATTACAATAAATGTGTTAAATCAATATGCAACCAACATATTTCAATTTCAGACAAATTTACAAAGCATTGAAATAATAAAATAAACATTCACAAAGTTTGATTATTTGGAGTAAAATAAAGAGGTTATAACATGTAGACTTTTAGGCAGAATGGAAATTTCACAAAATAAAAAAGGGTGTATATCCACAAAACAAATACATAATGATACACATAAAATGTTAAATTTATTTCTATAAGATCAAAATGATTAGACAAATTATTATTTAAACTTTAAAGTCACTATAACCCAGTAAAATACTTTTCTAAACAACCAGTTTTCTAGTGTCTTTCTTCACTTGATAAGTACATTGTTTTCATTTGTATTAGTTTGTGTAATTGAAGCTGTATTGATTTTTGGATGAAACTATTAGTTTGTATAAATTAAAGTTTTTGTTGATTTTTGCATTAGACTAAGTTAATTACTTTTAACAATTCTTCTGCAGTATTTAAGACATATTGAGATCACAAATAAGAACCAAATCTTAGATTTGTTTGGGACTGTGCAAATTAACATTTCAACCATAATCCTTTTTAATATTATTACGAATTTTTCAATTTTTTTTTAAAGTATCTAAAAATTCATCAAAGCAGGGATTTATTGGGTTGGTTTGGGCTGTAAAAACACTAATTGGTCTGTTTATTCATTAAAAATTAGTTCTAAATAGTCTGCAGTAAAGTCGATTTTTTTAATCATAAATTTCATTCAAATGATTCAGTGTTTTAGTCCACAAATACCCACGACAATTATAATATTCATCATAAAGTCAAGACAAACGCACAATTATATGAATTAGTTCTGCTTAATTAAAGCAGCTAACACACATATTTCACTGGAATTATGTCATATGTACACACACAAAATACTACTAAAACACCTTTGGAATAAAATTCTTCTCACTACTTAGTTTCGTCTTGTTTGTACATGTTGTCACTTGGTGTAGTGCGTTTAGATATCCTATGCAAGGTGCACCGACTCAAGAGCAGAATTCATAGGTGATTTTAACCCTTTACACACCAACATCTGAAAATAAATCAATGTAAGAGCCGATACTGAAATGTTTACTCAAATAAGTGAAAACTTTTTTTAAAAAAAACTTTAATATAATTAAAAACCCTATCTCAGTCTGTAGAGTGTGTGTCTACTGAGACAAGGGTCCCGTGTTTGATTCCCTGCATAGCAAAAAAATTCATCATTGATGAAATGTGGGTCTACCCTTACTGACCCAGTCCACAGGCTGGAAAGAGTTAAGCTTTAATACCCCTTATTGGTGATTCAAATGCATTGTAATCATGAGACAAAGTTATCAACCAGAACACAAATAATTAATTGAACACTTAACCGAATACATAGAAGTTATAATTAGTGGATCATAACAAAAAAACGTTGCATTTACCGGTAGTTACAATTTCTATTTCCTATAATTACATCATTTTTATCACGCTCCAAATTCTAATTCCTGGTTTGTATGTTACAAATCGATATTAGATATAGAAGAAATCTGATATAATTTATCAGAATCAAACAAAGTTTTACTTACAATTGTGCAAAAATTGTCCAAAGTTAAACAAATAACTAAAATGTAATATTTTATCTAGCATAAAACAAAGAAGATTCCAATTTCGATAATATTTCATTATGTTCAATTAACATTCACTTCGAATTGATAAATTGATAATTACACCAAATACTTTAAATTTCACTCAAAAAGTTCCAAAAAATTGCATTTAAAATAAAAAATATTATCAAATGCAGTTAAGATTTTATAATTTGTATAGGTATTTTAAATAAGTTACTTTTCTCTTATATGGGTAAATTTAAGAACCAAACAAAATATATGTATGTATAACAATGCACCTTCAGTGAGAGAGTTCAATGAAATCATATATCATATCGTAATTTTCATCATGTAATGCATTTTAATTTAACGATTCTACTAACAAATTTATAAGTTAAGTGAAAAACTCACCAAATGAACACAGAAGAAAATGACCAAGCTGGTTTTACCGGCCTTCAACTGTAACAAAAAAAAAGAGATGATATTTTGAGTTTTTAACTTAAGAGCATAAGGATTCTGGTAAGAAAAAAAGATTTAGAAAATACAAACTTATTTAACTTGAAAACCAATTAACTTTTTGTTTTGCATGCAAAAGAACACAGTAAAGAGGGACAAAAAAAAATAGTTTTTCGCTGTGAAAATATAAACTTTAGTCACTTTAGTTTGCTGCCAAGAGATGAAAAAAGAAAATGGCAACTCTTTCCTTCAAACAATTATTATTAAATTACAAACAAAAAGTTTTTTTTAAAGTGGTAGGCTTTAAGGTTTCCGAAACACAATTTGAAAGTTTATTAAGGAAATAATTGTGAAAATAGACAAATTGTTAATAAATGGTTATATATTAATTAACAAGGAATAAAAATATAACATTTAGGATAAACCAGTAATTTACCATATTGGAGTCATTAAGTAAAATAAAAAAGGGACCGATGCTATCTAACCACTTCTTATTTGTAATGATAATATTTAGCACCGCGTCTTACTACCCGTTCGGGTTATACGCCTAAGTACTAATTACACTAATGGAATAGGAATTGGG